>APFE031571249.1:34005-99468 GCA_000404065.3 Pinus taeda
GCTGATGTGATGGCCCTCCCTCCTCGTGAACTACCTCCAGCCCTGGATGTGGCTGTGTGAAAAAATGTCGGGAGATGAAATCTGCCCAAGGAATGCCATGCTGGCTCAGCTGATGGGAAACTACTAGCTGAATAAGACCATGATGGCATAGGCTCCGAAGCTGCTGTGCTGGGGTCTGTCTCTGAAAGATAGTGGCCATCCTCTGAGTGTCGTGAAATAAGTATGCTGAGATGTTCATGATTCTCACTCTGGTGAAGTGTATCATCATGCAGATATGAAAAGAAAATACTTGTGAGAATCTCCCCTCGCATGTGAGGTAGTGCATAATGAGTCTCATGATATCTATATACTCTGCTCGGAGGAACTTGATAGGAAAGGTCCTTGACAATTTATGCATATAGGTAGACCTGACATATGGCTCGTAGTATACTCAGTCCAGCCACTTGCGCTTCGGCCACACCTCACCCACATTGGGTATCCCAGTAGCATCTGTGATAGCCTCTGAAGAAAATACAAAATTCACCCCTGCAAGGGTGACCTGCTTGTCATGGAGATGTAGGACAAACAACCGGGCCAACTCTCTGTGATGCTGAATGTGTGACAGCCTCTCACAAAATTGATAACAAGCCATGTGCTGAAAAACAAGATACTGCCAATGGGCAAGCCTGCAACTTCGTCAATGATGTGGGCTTTTCCCTCTTGTGGTGACCACCCTTGCCTCCCCTACGAGGCCTCCGCTGTGTCTCAATCTCAGTAGATGATGATCGGTCATCACCTTGCTCATTAGTCTCAGTAGTCGACATGGTGTTATTGAGCAAGGTGGAATAAACAAGTCCAAATGATCGCTGCCCTACCTACAAAATGCTGTGAAGTATGTTGTTTTCAAGGGGAAACATCATGAGGGATATGTTAGGGGAGGGAATTTTACATATAGGAAAGGGAAAAATATATATAAGAAGGGAATTCTGAAGGAAACTATCACATAATGCTAAATATGTCATTCCATCTTTCAACATTTGCAAATCAATACTTTATTTAAGGAAACTTTGTAGTCAAGGGAAAGGACAATGAAAATCTGCATGATGGAGGGGAGGATGCCATGGGCATAGGAGGATAGTGCAGCATCACTTATGTACAATTAGCAGGCAGCTCGTTTCATTTTGGTTTTGCAAGCCTTTCATAAACATACTCTGTTTTTTCACATATAAAAATGGCCATTTAATGCTGATGGAAAACAGGGGTTTTTGGGTATTTTGATTACAAGGGGAAGGGAAGGGTTGCTGTGATTATTTTGCAATGGAGGGGAGGGAGATTGTATCAAGGGAATTAAGGGAATGAGGGCATAATGAAACCTACTAATCAAGTCTGCCAACCAATTTACATAACAACAGTCTTTCAATAGCGCTGGCAGCTTCATAGTTGCATTTATCATGAGTGAATTAGGGTTTCATTGCATGTTTTGACAATAGGGAAGGAGATTCAATTGCATAGGGAGTTTGAAAATGGGATAGGCAATTGAATTAGGTTTTTCATGAGGGGAATGGGTAGGAAAACAGAGTTTGGGAAAAAGGGGGATGATACCATGTTTAAGTGACAAACCCTAGCATAACAAATTCACAAGCCCTAGCACAACAAGACTGCTCCTGTTGGATAGCTAGCAGCATACATTTGATAAATTGTGTCATGGTTTTACACAGCTTCTAAGCACTTTTCTTTTGTTTCGTTTTTTTTTTTTTTTAATAAGGCTATGCACATTATATTTTTTCTTTTTACTATTTTTACAATTCTTGTTTGCATGCCTTTGTCATCCTTTTCTTTTCTTGTTTTTTTGTTTTTTTTACTATATTTATTTTTATTCTTTGGTTGTGCAATTGACATATATGATTTGTTGTGTGTAATGGTGTAGGGTTTGAGCGTGTAGCATGGGGAAAAGGTAGGATTTAGATGGTTAGAAAGAGCTAGGGTTTGATAGGATTTAGAGGTAGGGTTTGTATGGTTAATTTGCAAATGAGATTAATAAATATGACATATTAACATATGTGATTATCATGGGAAAATTTAAGGAGGGACATAAGGAAAAATTGCCTTGAAAAACAAACAAATTGTCATAACATATGCTTGCAAAACAACCATCATTCAACCTATCTTCTATTGATTTCTTGCATGAAATTATGATCATAATCCTCCTTTGCAATCATAACACCATCACAAACCACGTGGAGGAGACATACCTTGACAAATTTGGGTGAGCTTGGAAGAGAGTTTGCTGATTGGATGAGTTTTTGTGTGAGGTTCCCAGATGACCGCGCACCTCTCTGAAAAAACCGCGCACCACCCAGAAATCCGCGCACGTGTAATTTCCTTCAGCAAAAATCTCCTCTCAGAGCCGCGCACTGCCCAGAAATCCGCGCACACTCATGACATGACCGCGCACCTTCCCAGGCACTGAAATTGCTGAATCTTGCCCGAAATCGCCTTCTTTGCTTTTAGCCTTGTAATTTCTTGCTCCCAAATGCACAATGAGGGTTTTCAAAGAGGGAATTTACATTTATATGTTTCCATTTTAAAAAAAAAATTTAACTCAAAAACCCACTTTATAATGTTTATACTTTGACATTCTTTTTAACACTGTTTTGGAGTCATTTTGTCCTGAAATGAGCTCTTTTGATGCGATTGACTCCGTTCTTTTTGCAGGTTGACCATCTGATGAGCTGTGGAAAAGGAACCAGGGTTGTTGCCAGCACTATTGCAAACTTCTGAGAATTTCTTAATTTTTACAAATTTGACATGACTTAGGACTTAAAAAAACAGGGTTTTTTAAATCCAAAGTATAAAATGATCTGTAGCTGATGAAAATAACAATGGAACGTATATACATACTTCCTTCTGGTTTTGCTGGGCCTTCACTGACCTTGACTCATGACCTCGAAGTGATTTTGACTCAAAACCCTAGACCTAAGACCTGGGACCTCAAGACAAAAACAAAAAACAAGTATGACTCAATTACATTGTAGTATGACCTGATCCAGCAAAAACCAAGAAGGAAACAAAGACCTGCTCCTCCATTCAGTGTTATGGCATGCCTAGTGGGATGCAAAATTGACACTGATGAGACACCTAACTATGCGTATGCAAAGAGCTATTGATCGCTGATGGAGGGCTTAAGACTAACACTAACAGTATCAATCCAAGATATTTCATTTGAAACTTAGAGGCCAACTCCCTCTTACACTCAAGAATCATAGGCTCGCTACCTATCACTAATAAATCATCAACATATAAAACCAAAATAAGGGGCATACCTTGGACCTCTTTGATGTAGAGGTTCGGGTCAGCATTGCTTCTCGTGAATCCAAGCTTCACAGAATAGTTATCAATATAGGAATATTAGGCTCTACGGCTTGCTTCAAACCATAAAGTTCCTTTTTCAACCTACAAACATGTTTTTTCCTATATTGCACTTAAAATATTTATGGTTGCTCAACATATACTTCTTCTTGTAGTATGTCATATACTTCTTCACATCCATTTGGTGAAGTGTCCATACTTGACTAGCAGCAAGGGTAACAATTGATCAAATAGTAGTGTAGCGGGAAATAGGTGCAAATATATCATCATAGTCTTCTCCCTCTTTCCGGGAGAAATCTCTAGCCACAAACCTCGCCTTATATTTTTCAATACTTCCATCACCTCCATGTTTTATTTTGTATGACTACCTAGAAGTCACAACAGACTTCCCTTTAGGTCTCGAAACAACATCCCACACATCACTCTTCATATTAGATTCATATTCTTCAACCATAGAATATTTCCAAACCTATTATTTCACTATTTCTTCAAAGGTGGGAGGATCAACCTGTATGATGGTGCTCATAGCTACCACATATCCTTGGTATCGACATGGCATATTGCTTTCTCTAAAGGTTCCTCTACTAGTGACATGTCTTTAGACATCCTGTAATGTATCACGAAGCCAAAGTGGTGTCTTTCTGGTAAGGAGATCACTTGGAGGAGGATCTAAGGGGTCCATACCTTCCACAACATCATCAAAAATCATTCCTTTGACGCAAGCATAGAAGGGCCATCTAGTAGGTCCATGTCATCATCATTTTCCTCAACAGGAGGAGGAGGAGGAATGTCCCTTGCTTTTACAAGGGTATCATCTTCATCAAAGGTCACATACCTGCTAAACTTGATACTCTTTTGACTAGGCACATATATTCTAAAAGCTTTAGAATTATCACAATACTCGACAAACATACTTTTCTTTCCAGTGGCTTCTAGCTTGTTCCTCTTGTTCTTCGGCACATGAAAGTAAAAGTGGCAGCCAAATATCCTCAGATGTCCAACATCGAGCTTCACACCTATGAAAACTTCATTGGCAGTCTTGTCACATAGGACTTGATGTGGAATCATGTTTTAAGCATAGATCGTTGTGTTAGTGGCTTCTCCCCAAAGGAACTTCGACAACTTGTGATCATGCAACATGGCTCGAGTAACCTCAGTGATAATCTTGTTCTTCCTTTCATCTATGCCATTTTGCTTAGACTTATAAGGCACAATGATATCCTTGTTAATTCTAGCCTTATTGCGGAAGTTAATGAACTAAATAGAAGTATATTCTTCACCATTGTCATACCTGAAGACCTTGATCCTTTTTCGTATTTGATTCTCTATCAGAGTCTTAATTACTATGGAAGCCAATTACTATTTAAACCTTTGTTGAATGAACGTTTGTGTATGGGGTCAGGTTTAAGGCCCTGGCCCCCGCTCACCCCACACCCACGAGACCACATATGGAGGGTCGAGGGATCAGGGCTTAGCCTCAACTCTAGGTCATGGGACAAGCCATGTAACTGAAGCGAAGGTGGAGGATAGGCATTTCCAGGGAAGGGGCTAAAGGTATAGCCCAAGCCCAAGTCACATGGGATCAATGAAACTGTGGGCACGGAAGGGATAAGGTGCCGAAAAATGGGTGCGTAAAGTGGGGGCAAACCCCAAGTCAGGTGGAACATAGAGAACCAAAGGCATGGGTATGTGAGACCTATATTGAGGGGAGCGGGCGGTAAGCCCTAACCCCTGGGCCTATGGCCCATGTGGCCCACATTTTCCACCCATAGGGGTCACTAGGATTTTAAAGCGTTTGATAATTTGCACCTAAAACGGTGTGAATCTCACCGGCGCCAGGTAAAAATGTCACTTGGCGGTTACTGGAAGGGAAAAATTCATAGAACAGTTAGCATGGAAGTCCAGTTTGTAGAGCAATTAGCAGCAAAAATGTCTCTAGAGCATAAATTTCTCAGTTTTTGGCCAAATTGAGTCCAACAAGAGCCCAAATTGGGGTTTTTGAGTGTTATGGAGCCATTGGAGACATTATTTTTAAATTTTGAGCATTGTAAATCCATGAAATCGCAAGTTTGAGTGGAAGCTGGACAAAGAGATGTAGCCTAGGAGGGGTGAACTCCTTTATCATTTTGTTGTCTTTTGTTGTTATGTATGGTATATTTGTCTTTGTTTTTATGCTGGAAACCAAGTTTAAAAACCATTAATTTATATACTTTTGAAATTGATCCATTTCCAAAAGGACATAAAAAATTACTTGCAAATTTTCAGTAAACATTCAAGTTTGTAATACAAATCAATTTGGTATCAGAGCTAAAGGTTATTTTGAAGGTTTGATTTTGTTTGCAAGTGTTTTCTTATGCTTGCAAGGTTGAAGCTTAAAAGAGGATAAGGAGTGTTTGTAGAGCCAAATCCTCAAGTGGGTTGAAGGAAGCCACACATATCTCAAGCTTCACTAGTCATGGCACATGAAGAAGGTCATGAAGGGATGTCTAAAGATGAGAGAACTTTAAGAAAATATCTCTTTGAAATGTTTGAAATGGTGAAAGTTTTATATGAAGAGAGGAATACAAGGTTGCAAGGAGAGAGCTCAAACCCTCCACCTCCACCTTTTTCTTCACCACCATATTCACCATCATCTTATACTACTTCAACCCCTTCACATACTCCTCCAAGAACTCCAAACGGACATGGAAAAACTCCTTTTTTGAATCTTGTTGTAAAAATTGCCTATGTACAACGGGGAAGTAGATGCTGAGAAATTGGATAATTGGGTTTGTCAGCTTCAAGTCTATTGCAGGATTCAACAAATTGATGATGATTCCACTAAAATTCAACGTCCTTATCTAAATTTGGAAAGTGTAGCACTCATTTGGTGGGAGCCAAAACTTACAAGGATCTCAAGAAAAGTGGTGAAATTATTTCCTCTTGGAATGATTTTGTAGTTGCATTAAGAAGACAATTTTATCCATTAGCATGCATTCATAAAGCAATAATGGACTGGAAAAAATTTAGACAAACAAAAGGTATGAGTTTTCAAAGTTATACCCAAGATTTTAGAAGAAGAGCTCTTATTTTGGGTGTAGAATTATCCTCTCAAGACACTCTCCTTAAATACATAGGTGGTTTACATAGTTACTTGAGGCATACAATTCTTATGTTTAACCCTACAAACCTAGATGAAGTTTGTGTATAGGCAACTCATTTAGAAGCAAGACGGAAAAATGTTCCTCGTGGGACTAACAATAAGTCATTCAAGAGTGGAGACAAAGGAAAGGGGGAGCTCAAAAGAAATGGGAAAAAGAATGCTTCAATCAAGAAAGAGGGAGAAAAACTCACATGTAAATCAAAAGAAGGCCATGATGAAGACCATTGTTGAAAACTTCTTCCTGAGATGAGACCCAAAAAGTTTAACAACAAAGGGAAACAAAAGGCTGTTGCAACTACACAACATGATTTAGGATATGATTCTGGAGATGAAAAAATGATCACAACCATGGGATTGAAAGGTAATCATTCTATTGCAAGTACTAGTTCTTCTAGCAAGCCCATTGAAACTCAAAATGAAAAAGAAAGAATTGAGCTTTTCCATATTAGGGTCATAACAAAGTAGATAATTTGTTTGATAGTGGATCCCAAGCCAATCTTATTTCAGAGGCCATTGTCAAGAAACTAAATTTGGAAACCATTCCTCATCCAAAACCTTATCCTTTGGGTTGGGTGTGTAACAATGCACAAATTCAAGTGACAAGAAAATGTAGGTTTTAACCCCGTACAGAAATTACCTGCATACGAATTCTAAATCACAGGAAAAATAAAAATGCGAGAGCATAACACATAAAACACATATACACAGAGATTTCCACTGGATCCAAAAACCGGGACTACCAGCTTGATTTTTCATTATGTTCCTTTCAATGTTACAATACATATTTATACATGCCGAAGCATCCAATACCATGGACCGAAAAACCATAGGTAGGTTCGACCAACCTAATATAGGGTCCAAAAAAAACACAACCCAACAATCTCTTCCAGATTCAAGTCCTGATTTTAGCCACCCTCGCTTGCAATAAAATGATAAAATGATATTTACAATGACTTGAATGAGAAAGTTATCTATTCTAGAAGAAAATAGTGCTTGAGTAGTCTACCATTAACAGGTCCTTCTGGTAGTCCTTCTCCAGTCAATTCTTTCAGAAACAATGCATTTCTACCTCGAAAAGCTTCAATTTTATAGGGCTCTTTCCATAGACTGTCAAATTTCCCATGCTTACCTTTCTCTTCATTTCTTGAGTCCCATATCAACACAAGATCATCTAGTTGGAAGTCATCTACTTTTGTCCTTCTGTCATGGATCTTTTTTATTTTGTCCTAAATTATTTGAGTTTTGTTGTAGACCTCCTCCCTAGTTTGTTGCAAATGTATAGTTTGATTTATTCTTATCTGTAAATCATTTGGCTCCACTTATGATTCCTGTAATAATTTTAGCACAAGGATTCCTAAGGAAGTAGGGAAAATTGCATCCACTCCATATACTGATTGGAAAGGAGACATTCCAATAGATGTCTTAGTGCTAATTCTATTAGCCCACAGATCATTAACCAACTTCTTGTGCCAAGACATTTTATTTTGTTGCAACAGTTTCTTTATAATTTTGACTAAACTCTTATTATAAGACTCAGCTAACACATTCCCTTGTGGGTAATAAGCAGTAAAGTGTCCTAACTTTATGTGATACTTGTGGAAAAAATCAATCATTCTCTTTGATTTGAAAGCAACAGAATTATCGGTAATGATTTTATGTGGACATCCAAATCTAGCAAGAATACTACCTTCTAAAAATTAAATGATTATAGTTTTTATAGCTTGTCTGGTTGGACTGACTTCAATCCACTTAGTGAAGTAGTCAGTGGCTATCAAAATCCATTTATGTTGAGTGGAGGAGCTTGGATGGATTTCTCCAATAAAATCTAGACCCCATTGTTGGAAAGGAACCTCAACTGAAATGGGTTTTAAAGGTAGGGGAAAAGTTTTCTCCTGCCTTCAAATATTTGACATTGATGTTATGTTGAAGCTCTCTTATAAACATCTACAAACAAGGTAGGCCAGTAAAAACTAGCTCTTAGGATTTTGTTGGCTATGGCCTTCCAGTACAAATGTCTCCATAGTCTCCTTGATGAAATTATTCCATGGCTTTGTCTGCCTCATCCCTCAATAAACAATTTAGCAAAATACCCCCAACATCCTTCCAATACACATTCTAATCTAAAATGCAAAATTTCATAGCTTTTAACTTGAGAAATCTAACTTTTGTTTTTGTTAAACCAGGTGGAGCTTGCAAATTTCATAAAACAAAGATAATATATGCATACCAAGGAGAGGTAGAAAATGCTTCTGATACCCGTGGATTTGCCAACTCTTCTTGTTCATCAAGTGCAGCTATAAAATTTATGTCTAGTGTATGGAAATTTGACTCAACAATTAGCTTAGTCAATCCATGACCTTTGATGAGCTTAGTAGGTATTACTTCAATGTCATATTCTAAAATCACTGCAATCCATTTTCCTCTTTTCCCATCTGGATTAGTCTGAGTGAGGATATATTTCAATGCAGCACTTAGAACAAATGCAATTATATGGGAATGTAGAATGTACACCCTAAAGTCTTTCCGTGCCTTTACTAGAGCAAAGGATTTTTTCCCATGATATTGTACTTTAAGGAGGCATCTCTTAAAGCTCTGCTGAAGAAAGCTATAGGTTGTTCAAATCCCTCACTGTTTTTCTACAACAAAACTACTGCAATGTTTTGTTCAAATGCAAAAGAGAAGATCATGAAATCTTTAGTAAAATCAGGGCTAATTAAAACAAGAGCAGTTGTCAAAGCTACCTCTACTTCACTAAAAGGTTTTTTAGCCTCACTATTCCATTTTATCTCAATATCTTTCTTCATCATATTTGTGATTTATCTCAAGATCTCAGCCAGGTTTGGAATAAATTTCCTTAGGAAATTGATCCTACCGATAAAATACTGGATTTTGTTTTTGTTCCCAGGAGGGTCAATATTGATTATGGTTTCAACTCTGTTGGGTTCTATTCTGATACCTTCTTTTAATAATGTGGACAAGTATCTTTCCTTCCTTTAAAACAAAAATATATTTTTTTGGGTTCAAGTAAATACCATATTTCCTGCATTTTTCAAAAACCCTCCTCAAGTGTAGCAAGTCATCTTCATATATTTTGGAAAATACAGTAATGTCATCCAAGTAAATTACAATGAACCTATCCTTCTCATCAGCAAATGAAATATCCATTTCTCTCTGGAAAGTGGCCCCTACATTCATAAGGCCAAATGGCATTTTTACATACATAAAGGTCCCCCAAGGTGTAGTGAAATTTATTTTATGATGATCATCAAGATGTACTAGAATTTGGTTATATCCTGAGAAACTATCCAGCAAAAACATTTTGCTAGAACCAACTACTTTTTGTAAGATATGATCCATTTTAGGTAGAGGGTAGTTATCCTTGAGAGAAACTTTGTTCAGATTCCTGAAATCACACGGAGCCTTATTTCTCTTGTCTTCTTTCTTGTTGGTAATAGATTAGACACCCATTTTGAAAATCTTAAGCGCACAATGCTTTTTGCATGAAACTATTTTTTAACTTCCTTTTGTATCAAAGGTAACGTAACTGGATTTACCCTTCTTAATTTCTGCTTGAAGGGTTTTTGGTCTTCTCTGATGGGAATGGTATGTTGTATGATACTGGTATCATATGCTTTTAGATCTTCATATCTCCAAGAAAACACATCAACGAATTCTTTTAATAGCTCAATGTATTCATTTTTTTCTTTGGGAGGCAAGGATTTCGACAACTTTACAATATTAGGATTTTCCTCAGTACCTATATTATAGTCATCAAACTCAGCTCCTGTAGGTTCTATTTTTGGCTTTTTGTTTCCATCGTTAAAATCAAACAGCTCTTCTAATTGCACCAATCCTCTTAGTAACACGTTTTATTTCAATGGTAGAACCTCAAGTTCCTTCGGATTATCATCGGCCTCATTCAGCGCTATTTCATTTATATTCTCATCTACATCATTATCTGCATCAATATGTATACACTCAAACTCTTCTTTAAGTCGTAAAAATTTTCTGCCTGCTTATCACTACCAAAAACCTGCCAATATCTTACATTATCTGGGACAGCTAGCCTGTGTTTCACTTCAACCTCATATTTTCTATTGGGATGGAATGGAATTTTACAAGTACTCATTGAAGTAGCCAAAGCATCAACTAAAATATTTTTCCCTCTAAGGATAAGAGATAGTTAATATTCAGGAAAACGTTGCAAAAAATATAAAACTAAATTTTTGCAGTCCCTTAATCTAGGGTGTTTAGCTGAGTACTCACCTTTAATTTGGTTAATGATGAGTTCTGAATCCCCATGTGAAAAATTCTTTTAGCTCCCAAACTCTTCAAAATTTGTAGTCCTAAAACCAATGCTTCATATTCAACTATATTATTTGTATATTGGAAGTTAAGCTTGTAAGAATATCCCTTTGTTATACCTGTTTGTGAGTTTGAGATCCAAACACCTGCAACTGCTCCTTCCTTTCTCATAGCCCCATCAAAATCCATGTTCCAAAGGGCTTCTCCCTCTTCATCTTGTTTTCCAGAATCTAATTTTATTTCCTCTGTCTTGCTTAATTCATCTTCCAAGTGTGACACTTCCTCATCTACACATTCATCATTATATAAAATAAAGGAGTCCATATTTGAATGCATAGAATACAGGGGGGTAATTATTTGTTTTGTCTTGGTTGCTCACCATATATTTCATTAATGTTTCCCTCTATAACCTTCTTTGTTGGCCAAAAATGAGAATGGTGGCATAGGTCATGTCCATCTGCAAATTACCTTGTAAATTTTCTCCCCATGATCTTGATAGCAACATTCCATACTTGGGAGGTATTTCTACCACTACAATATCTATTACCACACTCTTTTCGGGTATTTGGACCAGAGTAACACATAAATATTTGATGAGACCTAAGCACCTCACTTTGATCAAATAAAAGAATATAAATCTTTGTAGGGTGTTGTTATGTCTAATCCTAGCTTCTCCATGATGGCTCTAGGCATAAGATTGGGCGAAGCACCAGGGTCGAGCATAACATTGTGCAGAATTTTGCCATGAATATTCAAACTGATATAGAAAGGTGGCACACTACCATCCCGAGACTCCCCTTCAACTTCAGGCCCAAACAATAACTCAGGTTGGTCATCAGTTAAGTTGATTATGTATGTTCCTTCCCCTATCTTCAGATCCTTCATGAGTTGAGATCTATATGCATTCTTGCTAATTAAATCAGTTGGAGGAATAGAATTTTTTACCTTGGCTAATTCATTTTCAATACTGAAAGATGTTTGAGGTTTATCTATTTCTTTGATATTTACATCTTGTTTTTTAAAAGTATCCTTTTGAGAATCATCCTTTGGATGGCTATTAGAAGGTGTGTCACTCTTAATCTTCTTGGGAGGATTTTCAACAACCTTTTTACTCCTCAAATTGTATTGTCTGTGCACCTCCAAAATATCATTTTGGTATCCTTGTTTATAATCATCAAACTCTGAAGGAATGACTTCGGTTTGTGATAGCAAGAACATCTTTTTCTCCTCCTTAGTTAAGAAAATATGGTCAATTTCACTTTCCTCAAATAAGTTTATTTGATTTTCTTCAGGATCCTCTAGTATCTCAACTTCTTCATCTGCATAATTCTCTTGGAAAAGAGGTCTAATTTGTTGCTGATCAATTTGTTGTTGGAAAAGAGGTCTAATTCTCTCTATTTGATTTCAGGTGGGTTTTTTCTAAAATTAGGGTTTATAATTATAGGAGCACCTTGATTATCCCTTGGAGGATCCCTATCAGTTAAACTTATCATTTCCATCATCCTTTCTATGGATTTAACTAAGGTATCTAACTTAAAATCTGATGAAGAAGAATCATGTTCTTCTTTAATAGTGACTCTCCTCTCAACCTTTAACCTAGCTCTCTTTGCCAACAAATTTTCTTACACACCGACTGCATTCCTCTGCATTTCCTCAAGGGTAGCGGGATTTCTCTCCCTCAGTTGGTAAGACATGTCTGGATCAAAACCATCTGGAAATTTGATCAGAGCTAGTCCTGGTGAGGGTTGTATTGCAGTTGGGATAGAATTGTAAATGTTATTGAATCTAGTGCAATAGTCATGGACTGTTTTAGCAGTGGCTCTCTTTATTGTTGTACCTCTGAGATAATAGTGGTCAACTATCAATGCTAGATCATCAAAGATAATTTTTTGGGGGTTTTTGTTTAAGTTGGGAAGACCAATGAATAAAAAATATGTAACACTATAATGCCTAACCTTTTGAATAATATTAATCCCAAATTAGAGGGCTACTATAAAACTTCACACAGTGATAAAGTTTGAATAGTGGTGAGCAGAAACAAAAAATAACATGATTATTACAGTTTTCAGATAGAAAATTAAACAATCATAAGTATGAAAACCTCTTATCAATGTTCAAAAGGTTCAATAGAATATGCTTATGCTTACAACAAGATGTTGATGATTTATTGATCCAGAGGGAATTAATTAAACAGATAGTTCATTAATCCATTCTCTTTAATGATTATCACTTCAAAAACTTATAGGAATATATTGAGACACAATTATTCCTACCTAGGTATCTTTGTAAGACACAAGAATATGAGGAAAAACATAATGTGTAATACTAGAAAAACATACAGGAAACACAAACCATGTAAAATTGACTTCAGAATCCTTTGCTTTATATTAAGGGTCCAGAAAAGCTAGTACATCAAATGTTTACAAATGCTTCTTCAGGGGTGAACTCTCTTTCAATGGTCAGCCTGGTTCAATGGTGAACAATGAACCCTTAATAACTCAAGAAGATAATTATTTATACAATAGTAGAACTAAGAAAATATCCTGAACTGTTTGAGGATTTATTATAGGAAAAGGAAATATCTTCATGCAAGAAGATAAAGACAGCTATTGAAATGCTGCTTGTTGTCCTTGTTATTTAGGTTCTGTTGGCTTTGGTCTTTGATATTTTTCACTTTAAGTTGCCAGTCTATTTGATCTTCACATTGGATGTCATATTTACTGATGACCATTATCTGCCTCCTCTGTTTAAACTTTTACTGTGTAATTTGTTTGTTTTAACATTTACTGTGTAAAATGACTTCTTTTTGCTCTGTCTCTGGTTTAAACTTGATCTTCTATTTGTACACAAGCTTTTGGTAAATGAAGCCTTTTGAATAGATTTCCTTAGAATCTTGGAATAAACATGTTTTTAACTAGTGTCAAAAACTTTTTATCCAGTCTCCTGGTTTTCTGCTAATCACCTGCAGAATACAACAATTTATTAAGAAAAACACAGGTTGACAGGGAGGGCCACAATGGTTTCATTTGAGTTGAAAGGTCTGTGGATGAAGTCCGGAGCATTTTCAGGAGGTAAACAATGGTTAAATTAGTTGTAGAGGCTTAAGGGGGCACAAGAGGGTTATACAGGTTTTACTGTGTAAACGAACGAAAAGAACGAAAGTGAGGGTTTTCGCGTTTAAACAGGTAAACAATTAAATTTTTAAAATTTGGAACAAAGTGAACAGTGGATGGTTTTACTGTACGCAGGGGATCGGTTTCGAAGGCTCATCACAATGCTTTTGGCTATGGGGTGGTTTTTTCCCGAGGGCACGCGAGTTAACGTGGGAATGACACGTAACCACAAGGGGCCCAAGCAAAACCACAAATCTCGCATGCTCTCGAGCCTTTAAAGATTGAAGATTGGGAGTGCTCGATATGGCTGTGAATCGTTAGATCTAGGAGCGGGTGATCAGACAGCTATCGCGCGGTCGATATGCACGGAGGGAGTAGGCATGGAGATTAGCGGGCCCGGGGAATAATTACAAAGGAGCTGTAATTATTTTAATGAATAAAGTGTGGGTTAAACATATCGCAATGGGTTAATGGAGTGGGATCAGGGTTTTAACTATGGGGGGGCTTATTTAACCACACCAAAGGGTGGGTTAAAAGTTTAGTCAGGAAAATGGTGAATTGAGTAGTTAAATTAATAAAGCGGGGGGGAACATAAAACTTTAGGATACAGGGTTTTATGTGGGTTTTCTAGGAAAATTAGAAAATAACAAGGGGAAAGTGATTTCTTCAAAGGGGAATGGATTTCACACTAGGGAAAATGGGTTTTTAGGTAGGGGAATGAGTTTGGAGGGTAAATTGCTAGCAAAATGTTTGAAACCAAGGGAAAGGGTGAAAATGAAGGGAAGATGAGGAAATGAAGGGATGATTAGGAAATTAGTAAGTATGTAGTGGGGGGTGAAATGAAATGAAGGGATGTTAACCAAATCAACTTGTGAACACCTTTTCACTTTCATAATTACTACTACACAGTGAAACACATGATCAAGCATGGTAAATGTACTTCTGCAACTTTTCTTCTACCTACCCATTTACTTACCCTAACATTTTATCTTCACTTAATTTGGTGCATTTAGGCTAGCATACCCTTTTCTTTCCTTTTTCTTTTGAAAAGAAAACTATCTAATTCTAACGTTATAACATCCAAGGGCTCAGATTAAACTGATGAGCTCCCTATTTTTCTCTACCTAACTATTGATCTGCCAAGATTAAACAGTTTGGCTAGATCTTTATTCTCTAACTATAAACATGAAATTTAAAGAATGAACTAGTCAAGATTAAATTATTTGACTGTCATGGGTTGTGGCATTTATGACAAGCTGCACACAACCATTATTTTGCATAATAAAGTAAAAAGTAGTGGCACTTGCACTTGCACACTTTGGGAGTTTATTGCTTTTTGCTTTTCTCTCTAACCTAACATTTTATTTTTGCCTCCATTTTTTAGGGCATCTATTCTAACATTTTCTTTGATATGGACATGTTTATCAAAATATTTCCTAACATTTTTTATTGCATATTCTGTTTGTCCATATCCTAGCTTAACATTTTTTGTTAAATATTTTCATTTTTTGACTAATTGATTCTAACTTATCAAAACCAAAAAACACTACAACATTAGCTCCAACTGGGGACTGCTTTCTCCTGTAGAATGCAGAGAACCAGCAAATCCATGTGCCTTCTCCTTGGGCTATGGAATCTTTTGGTGTAAAACATCACACTGACAACTTGAAAAGTAAAAGAAACCAGAGTTTTTACAATGGTAGTAATGAAATCTACTTCAACTTCTCAGTACTGAATGTAATGTTTGAGAAACCTCCCATTTATAGGGTAAGTGGAATATATCCCTTCAAGATTTGGTAGTACAAAAGTGTTGTTTCCCTTCACTTCAGTGATTGGTAAAGGTACAAACCACAGGTTGTCAAACTTGCCATGTTTTCCCTTTTCTTCTCTCCTGGAATCCCATCTTAGAACTAGATCACCTTCCTTGAAGTCCCTTTCTCTGGCTCTTCTGTCAAACAAGGCTTTTCGTCTTACTCTAATACTTTTTCAATTTGTATTGAACTTCATCTCTATTTTCATTTAGTTTAATAATCTGATTTATTCTCCTTAAAAAATCATCAGGTTCATCTGTTGAATCCTGCAAGAATTTTAAAACAGGGAAGGCCAAATTGGTAGGGAAGATGGAATCTTTCCCATAAACTAACTGGAAAGGAGATTTACCAGTAGATCTCTTTGGAGTAATTCTATTTTCCCATATTGCATAAATTAAATGAGAGTCCCAACTCTTTTTATGATCTGCTAGTGTCTTTTTTATTTCCTTTACCAAACTTTTATTGGAGGATTATACAAGGCCATTACCTTGTGGGTAATATGGAGTTGAATGATGTAACATAATCTGATATTTCTGGCAAAACTCAATCATTTTAACGCTAGAAAAAGTTGTTGCATTATCAGTGACAATTTGAGTTGGGCAACCAAATCTAGATAATATGTTCTCTTTAATAAATTTGATTACTACTGAATTAGTAGCATTTTTCACTGGAATTTCTTCCATCCATTTAGTTAAGTAGTATGTTGCAGTAAGGACCCACCTATGTTGATTACTTGAAGTGGGATGAATCTCTCCAATAAAATCTAATCCCCATTGGCTAAAAGGTTTTGAGACTATTGATGGAACCAATGGAAGAGTTGCTAGTTTTTGCTTACCAGCAAACATTTGACAAGGAACACAATCTCTGACCTTTGCTCCTACTTGTAAGAACAATGTTGGCCAATGAAATCCTCCCCTTAATATCTTATATGTTGTTTCTCTCCAAGCATAATGTCCTCCACAAAATCTTGTATGAAACTGATCAATGATTCCTTCAATTTCTGATTCTATTAAACATAATAACAAAATATTTAGTGGGACTTTCCAGTACAAATTTCCATTTATGATACAATAGTTGACCGCTTTCAGTTTGAGAGTTTTATACTGGATTTTGGAGAATGATGCTGGACATTCAAAATGGATCAAGAAATTTACAATATCTTAGTACTAATCTGACAGTAGAAATTTTTCATCAATGTGTAAAGGGTTGATCTGATCTGAAGGTAAAGGTTCTTGTGGATTCTTTTCTTCAGGATGAAGGGAAGGTTCTTGTGGATTCTTCCCTTGTATCTCTAAAACAGAATTGATTCCTAGCACTTTACAGTTGGATCAAGCTATAAGCTTAGCTAATCCTTGGCATTTTACTAGCTTTGTAGTTTTGATAGTTAGATCAAACTCCGGTATTTGATTGATCCATCTACCTCTTTTTCCATCAGTGTCCGGTTGGGTTAAAACAATTCTCACAACACTGTTAGGAACATAAGTAGTTATAGGAGAATGTAGGACATACATCCTGAATGATTTCAGGGCCTGAATAAGGGCATATGCTTGCTTATCAACTATGTCATACTTAAGCTTGGCATCTCTCATAACCTTGCTGAAAAAGGCTATGGGTTGGTCATGAGAATCTTCATTCTTTTGTAGTAGAACAACAACAAGGGTTGTTTCTGAGGCAAAGGAAAAGATACTGAATGGTTTAGTGTAATCAGGGTTGGCCAAGGTGGGAGCTTTAGAGATAGCTTTCTTGATCTGATCAAAGGCATTCCTGGAAGAGACATTCCATTCAACTTCATCATCCTTTTGGAGCATGTCAATTATATATTTTACAATCTCAGCATAATTTTGGATGAATCCACTTAAAAAATTAATCTTGCCTAGAAAAGCTTAAATCTCCTTCTTGCTTCTAGGTAAGGTCAATGTTTCAATGGCAGACACACGCTTGGGAACAATCACCACTCCTTCTTTTGAAATTATATGGCCCAACAGTTTTCCTTCTTTGATAGCAAACCAAGAATTTTTAGGATTCAATGATATTCCAAATTTTCTACACCTATCAAAAACCTTCATCAAGTGTTTTAGATGTTTCTGATCAAATTTAGAAAAAATAGTTATATCATCAAGATAAATAACTACAAATTTATTTACCTGACCCACAAAAGCTACATCCATAGCTCTCTGAAATTTTGCTCCAAAATTGGTTAAGCCAAATGGCATCCTAGAATACATGAATGTACCCCAGGGTGTAGTAAAGGTTGTCTTCTCTCTGTCTGCTAAATCAACATTTACCTGATTATAGCCTGAAAAACCATCAAGCATAGAAATTCTTTGTGCTCCTAAAACCATTTGAAGTAACTGATCCATTTTGGGCAAAGGATAGTTATCCTTTAATGATGCTTTGTTCAAATTTCTAAAGTCCACACAAAGTCTAATTTCTCCTTTCTTCTTTCTAACAGGAACTAAATTTGCAACCCAATTAGAATATCTAAGAGGGAGAATGATCTGGGCATCTAGCATTTTTTTAATTTCCTTCTCTACAATTGGTAGAAGCATTGGATTGATCCTCCTAAGTTTCTGTTGATAAGGGACTGCTTCTGGCTTTAAAGGAATATTATGTTGTATTAATGAAGTGTCATAGGTTTTTAGATCAGTATAGGTCCATGCAAAAACATCCTTATAAGTTTGAAGTAACTTAAGATATTGAGCTTTGATCTCAGGATCTATAGATGCACAAATTTTGATGTTTTTAATATCATCATTTGTTCCAATATTAATTTTTCTGTATCATCTTATGAAGAAATGGATTGAGGGTTTCTGAAGACATCATTTTGATCAAAAAAAAATTCTAAAGGAATGAGCCTTTGGGAATAAAATTGTTAGACAATTGAATAATGTCATGATCAACAATTTTTGAATTGAAATTTGAAGTATCATTTTCATTCGCATTTTCATCTATTTCTGTTCTATCTTCATCAATTTGTAGAACTAAAAAATCGTCTATAACCTGTAGAAAATATTTCAAATGTTCATCATCTTCTAATATTTGCCAGTGTCTTAGATTATCTGGGATATATGGTTTGTATTTGACTTGTACTTGACAGGGTACATTGGTCTGATCAGGAATTTTAAATGAAATAGCAGAAACAACTAAGGCATCTGCATGAATATTCTAATATCTTGGAATATAAGTCAAATTAAAAGCATCAAAGAAGTTTTCAACTGAATCCCAAACTTCATTTCTATAAGACCTAAGTCTAGGATGCTTAGTTTGGAAAATATTTCTCACTTGCTTGACAATAAGTTCTGAATCAGTAAAAACACTTAAGTTTTGAACTTTTAAGTTTTTGGCTAATTTTAGTCCTAAAAGGAAAGCTTCATATTCAGCCGCATTATTGGTAAATTTGAAGTCAAGCTTGCATGATTGGGTGATATTTTATTTTTCTAGTGAAATTAAAACTACCCCAACTCCTGCCCCATATTTTGTACAAGAACCATCAAAAAATAGTTTCCATACACCAGTTTGATTTGGTATAGGACTTTCAATTACATCTTCTATTTTAACTTGAGTTTCATGTTTTTGGTTTGAAGAGAGTTGAAAGCAACCAAAATCCTGATCAATTGCATAAATGGGATGGTTCCTTGGCTGGTCAGTTTTGCAAATAGTGTGCACAAATCTTACCTCTCTATATAACCTTAGTTGTTCTCCACCATAAACTAGAATAGTGACATAAGACATATCCGTCTGAAGAGCTCCCCCTAATTTGGCACAACAAGACCTAGAAAGGAGCAGTCCAAATTTGGGAGGGATATTTGTGACAACTATATCAAGCACTACACTTTTCGCTAGAATTTGGGTAAGGGTGACTACTAAATCCTTAATCAATCCTAAACAGGGCACCCGTTTAGAATCAAAGGTGTACAAGTCATGAAAGGATCTAGTTATGTCAAGTTTCAAATGGTCCATGATAGTTTTTGGCATGAGGTTATGTGTTTCTCCAAAATCAAGCATACAATTATATAACATGGAATCATTTGTCTTAAGAGTTACATAGAAAGGAGGCACTATTTCATATATCATATCTGAGCTAGGACCAAAGACAAGTGTTGGTTTTTCATCTTGCAGACTAATGATATCACTTTTAGCATCAATCGAAGTGTTTTGTATCCATTTAGAGACTTTATTTTTATACCCAGGGTTTTTAGAAAGTTCTGAAAATGGAATTAGGATTTTAAATCTTTCTAAATCGTTTCCAACATTAAATGTAGTCAAAGCATTTTTATCATTTTGAGAATTATCAGTTGACTGGTTTAATGGTCGAATAACAGTTGTTTGAGATTCAGCAGCTTTGGTATGAGGTTCAATTATTGGAGTCTCCTTAGGAGGTCTTCCAGGGCCAGGTCTAGGCCTAAGATCGTATCTCTTGTTAAACTCTGCAATTAAAAATTTAGAGAAGGCATGGTATTTAGAAAACTGTGAGGAATCTTCATCTTCTTGAACCTAATTTTGTTGTGAGAGAGGAATCATAATTGTTTGATTAGAAGAATTATCCTTGTTATTGATATCTTCAGTAATAGTCATAGTATTTTCAGCAGGTTGTTGGTCATCTATCAGTAAAGGAGTAGGAACCTGCTGATCATTACTAGGTCTCTGAAGAATTTGTGATTGTGGATTCCTTCTATACTGACCTTGATTTTGATTTTGATTTTGGAGTCTAGTAACTATTTTTTGAACTATCCTAGGTTGAGTCTCAATCTTGGAAATTCTATTAGATATATTTCTAAGAAGAGAGGTTATTTCATCTCTTTTAAAATCTTCAGTTTTATTCTTAGAAGAACTAGAGGAACTAGAGGCTTCTTGAATATATTTGAGTTTTCTTTGGGCCTTTTTCTCTTTAGCTTTCAAGGAAGTCGAATTAGCTCTATTTGTTTCCACCTCTATAGCATTTTTTGCATATCTTCAAGAGTTCTTGAAGTTATCTCTCTTAGAATTACATCAAAATCATCGTCAAAGGCTTTAGAAAACCTAGACTTAGTTGTTGCTACAGGGGGTTTACAACCAGGGGGAATCTTATGATAAATTTTGTTGAACCTTTTGATGAAATCTGATACAAGTTCACCAAATTTTCTGTTAAGTTCTTCAAATTATGTCAGAAAGTAAAGAGGATCTTTCTTTACACCCCATTGGTTTTTAAATATGTTTGTAAGCTCTTCCCAATTTCTAATGGAATTTACAGGTAACTGCCTAAACCAGATTCTTACATTTCCTTCAAGTGACTGTACAAACAATCTCATATAAACATTTTCTTGTTCAATATTCATGTTGTCTACAAAGTATAGAAAATCTTGAAGATGGTCCTCAACAGTAGGACTAGTTTCTCCATTGTACTTGGGATGGTATTTCAAATATCTAGTTGGGAATGCATCGAGGTTAGCGGGTAAGACTAAAGCTACATATGTAGCCTGTACAATAGGTTGGAATGCCATAGTAGAATGTGGTGTATGAGGTGTTTGTGTGGATGAAGAAGAAGAAGATGAAAAAGAGGAAGAAGAATGTGATTGAGGGGGTGTGTGACTATGTGGAGGTGAAGAAGGAGAGGATCTCCTGAATAACTTTAAAGGAGTCTTAAGAACTAACTTTGGGACCTATGAAGGAATACCCTCTTTTGTTTCAAATAGTGGATTTGTATATATAGAGATGGTCTCTTCAGGTTGTTCAAAAGTAGAAGCTTTAAGTCATTCAGAAGTGGGAGGGAATGAATAAGTGGTGGGGCATATGAAATCTGTGGGTTTGTATTCAGGTAAATGAACACCCAAGTCAGACTTATTTTTACATGATCCTATGGTAGAGGGGGTTCTGGATGCTTTTCAAAAGAATGAATAAGGAAAGCTGAATCTAAATCAACTCCCCTATCTAATAGTTCAGAAACCCTAGGAGGTATTTGTGTCAAATCAGGATCAAATTGAATATTACTTAAAGGATCAAATGATACTAACTCTTCAGACTGCAAGGCAGAAGAGGAAGAAGAAGATGGTTGCTGTCTCCTTTTAGAACTGGCTTTTCTCAGAGGTTTTTTAGGATCTGACAGAGGGTTAACTAAGTCAGATTCTGAACGAGATCTAGTGTGCCTAAAAGGTGCCAGTTTGGGCTAGTGGAGTCGCTAGGTGAAATATTTTAACCTTTCTAGACCTTTAATCAACTTAAAGGAATAGAATGAATATCGTTGTGCCAGTGATCTGAAAATGGGGCTCTTAGGCTTCTTGTATAACTTACAAGAACCTACCCCACTTCCAAAGCTTTAAATTTTCCCAAGTCTATTTGATTAACCAATGCAGAAATAAGAAATGCTTGACAATATGGGTGCGTGCTTGTATTTGTTTTTAGCTTATTATTTACTTTAAAAGCTATTGTTTGTGCTGATATGGGAAGGTACTTAAACTGATATATAAATGCATATAACAGGAGTTAAAGTAGTAGTAAAAAAAACACATAAGACAACAATATAATATGGAGTTCACCCTGATATCTTGGGCTACATATCCTTGAGCTCTAATCAACTCGATTAGGCTCTTTGGGATTATGGCAATAGTTCTTTTACAAGTGCCTACACTTAACTCCAATGTTTTATACAGGAACATTGGACTCAAAACACCATCTTATCCCTTGGCTCTTAGAGCTCTTCAGCTTTCTAGCTCTGGCTCTTGGCTCTAGCTCTGGCTCTTGGCTCTAGCTCTGGCTCCTGCTCTGGCTATGGTTTTGACTCTAGCTCTGGCTTTGTGGCTCCGGCTCTGGTTCTGGCTCTCAGCTCTCACTTCTGGTGCTCACTCTAGCTCTTGGCTCTGGTCGTGGCTTGCGGCTCTCTACTCTTGCTTTCCTAAGCTTTTCCGCTCAACCTTTGCATGCCTCTGTGAATTGCTTGACCTCTAAGCAACTCCAACAATAATATGTTGTTCTCAATTGAGCTCTTTGGCTTTTCCACTCGACCTCCGAGTGACTTCCCAGACTCTCTGCACATTCTACGTCTTCTCGTTGTACGCTTTTTTTTTCTCCTCTTACTCTCTATCTATTCATGGCTCTTACAACCATTTCGTTCCTTGACTGTTCGTTTCCTCTCCCGGATCTTCGGATCACCTGCCTCTATGCTGAAATTCCCTGCTCTACATCATCATCACTGTAATGCTTCACAGAGAGGTGGCCACTTGTCTCCTCACAAGCTGAGCCAGCTCTTCTCCAAACATTTCATTACTTCGGTTACTCAGTGAAATGATTCATCTGCCAACTCAGCGGTCCAATCAGACTTCAACCTTTATGTGCCGAAGCTTATTTTCTCCATCGAATCCGGTTTCCCATTGGGCGCAATCTCCGCCATCAGATCTGGGGCCTCCAGATCCTACGGTTATCGCTTTTATCGCACTGTTGACTTGCTTGACCGTTAGCCTGCGATGAGGGTGGTTTTCTCTCTCATCTGTCGAACACGCGCCAATCAACGTATGGAATTGCTCGTTCTCCTGAAAAACCCGATTATCGCCCGAAACACCTCTGATATTCTATTGTTTTGGAGCACAGGACCTGCCTTTGGTTTTAACGCTTTTTCCACGGTTTCTTGGCTTCCCTTGTGACTGAGTGCTTGGAGCTTTTCCTTCTCAAGTGGTTTTACCCAGTGATGCGCGATTAGAGCTTTTGCACTAATCATGCATCAGAAACAACCTCTGTTTTCTGGTTTGACCCTCCTAACTACCATTTTTGCACCATGCATAGTCCCCATGAGCCACCGGTCAATGCGCTTTGAGCGAAGGTCCTCGTTGCTCTATGCTGGCTGCAAATGGTCGTTGTTCAGAGGTTATTTCTGATAGGCTTTGACATCCATAAGGCTTTAAACTTCGGTATGATCTTTTACAGAATTCGGGTAGCTTTAAGAGAGTTTAAGGATCCCATTTAGGATCACGCCTTCCCACTAAAAGAACTTTTGTTCCACCAAAATACTGATATACTGATCTGAGCAGTAAATGAGAGTAACAACACCCTCTTCTTTTAACCTCCCTACACTTGCCTTTTCATAGTGCCCCTGAGCCAAAATATCTAACCACTTCCCTTCTTGGATGGGTTGGTCATCTCGGGAAGAACAGTTTTCCTCCTTGACTTCATGCAGAACTTTTGTTGTGAAGTTTACAGAAGGTAGTTTGATCTTCTTTGCCTTGATCCTTGATCCAAGGTGGCTCAAACAAATGTGAAGTACTTCTGCTCCACAAAATTTTCATTTGTACCTATTTGAAAAGTTGTCAACAACAATTGTTAACAACAGCAGGCATACAGACAACAATTGCATGGGCTACTCCTACTTCAACAAAGAAACAAATTTCACATCTTGTGAACCCTTTCATGTCTTACATCTGCATACAAATGACAAGCCAATAAAACATGCCTTTACAAAAAATGACCCTTCAAGTCGAGCATGTAGGAAAAAGACCTTTAGGACTCTTTTCCAAAAGATGAAACACTTCATCCTTATCTCCATTTTAGGAAACCAAGTTAACTTCTCCCAAGCCAACATCACATGCATCTCATGCTCAGGGATGCATTCCATATTTCAAATTTTTCTTAAGTACATTGTACTTCCGAAGCTGAAATGAATATACTGTTGCAGCAATAAAGTGAGTTTCCTACTCAGCTTTTTTCTATTTACCATTTTGGTAAGATTCTACAACTTGCATTTATTCCACAAATAAATGCAAATAGATGCATCACTAGACATGCAGCCTTAATTGGATAAGAATTCTAACCATTTCTTACCAATCCATTTCAAAGGTCCCTCCTTTGTTTTCACATCAGCATCAATATGTGAATCATACTGAACCACATCAATCATGGAATCTTTATTTCCATCACTGCCATTTTATTTTTCCACTTTCTCCTTCAGCTTTGGTGGAAGCAGTGCTGGATTCAAAGTCCAACACCTTTCAGCAAGATTCCCTTGCTTATGGTAGTAAGTGCAACACACGTGCATCCTTTTGACAACATGATTTGCCTTGTCCTGTGGAACTTTGGCTACTTTCTTATTTTCCTTCAAAAGTTTCCCATATGCGGCCATCCTCTTCCAACATCTAGAAACATAATGGTTATCCAAACCACAAAAGTAACATGCAATTCTTTTTCCATGCTTTACAAAATCAAAAGGAACGTGTTTAGAACCAAATTTATACCTGCCTCTTTCACCTTTATTGCCTTCATGAGGAGGTGAGACAAATGAAGAAGTAGCTCCCTTTGGAACACTATCACTTTCTTCAAGGCTGTCAGAGTTTCCACAACCCTCTAGTTCAAGTATGTGCTTCTAAACACCTACATCATGCAAATGATGTTTCGAGCTATTGCATTCCTCCTTAATATAATCCTCACACTTCTGAGGTAGAGGACCTGCAATGAAAATCCTTTTTGGAACTGTTTCAATGGCCTTCATGGTAGCTTTGGAATTCTCTCCATAAGACTGTCCATAGCCAAGACCCAAATACTTAGGCCTTTCCTCAACCATTATTGGCTCAACAATACCTTGTGCATGTTTGCCCAATCCTTTTCCTTCATAGCCCATCTTGGACATTAGCTTGGAACCTATGCCTCTGGTATGTTTTTCAAAAGAACCAATATAAGCATTCTTAGAAGATTTGAAGACAAATAGGATGGCTTACCTCTTCTTCAAGATGATACTTGGCCAAGGCTTCTTTTGCAACAAAGAGTTGTGGCTCCAACTCATGCATCCTTTTCAGGTTCATACTTTCAATATGAAGTTGCCTCTCCATTTCCTGCAATCTGTTAGAAAGCATCTGCTTCTCTTCCTCCACGGAATTCAACTACTCTCTAAGTATGTTACTCTTACTTCCATCCTCATACATTTCTCTCACCATATCCAGCATGGTGGACAAGTCTTGCTTCATGTCTCCATCAAAGGAACTTCGAGAGCAAGAAGAATTTGAGAACTCACTTGTATAAGTTGTCATTATACCAATGAACAAAATAACTTCAAACAATATTATTAAAGATCTTATTCAGTAACCTCTTGCAATAACCTTTTGTGCTTCAAGGATTGCCCTGAGGTCCTTTGGGATAGAGGAATGCCTTCAGCTCCTCTTCCTTCTTGTCCTTCCTAGATTGAGCTAGCAATAGCTTTCTTTTCACCTCTGTAAACTCACACAATAGTCAGTCTCCAACCAAGCATACAATCAATGAGGCAATCAATCCTTGACTGTCCAAACACTTTTCAGAAAAGCAATCTTTGCCCTATCAATCAAGCATTCTATTATAACCTTCTTTGAAGGTGGGGTTAATCAATCTTAAGCTCTCATACCACCTGATCTGACAATGGGGCTCTTAGGCTTCTTGTCTAGCTTACAAGAACCTCTCCCACTTCCAAAGCTTTAAATTTTCCTAAGTCTATTTGATTAACCAATGCGGAAATAAGAAATGCTTGACAATATGGGTGCGTGCTTGTATTTGTTTTTAGCTGATTATTTACTTTAAAAGTTGTTGTTTGTGTTGATACGGGAAGGTACTTAAAATGATATATAAGTGCATATAACAGTAGTTAAAGAAGCAGTAAAAACAAACACATAAGACAACAATATAATATGGAGTTCACCTTGATATCTTGGGCTACATCTCCTTGAGCTCTAATCAAATCGATTAGGCTCTCTAGGATTATGGAAATAGTTATTTTACAAGTTCCTACACTTAACTCCAATGTTTTATATAGGAACATTGGGCTCAGAACACCATCTTATCCCTTGGCTCTTAGAGCTCTTCGGCTTTCTAGCTCTGGCTCTTACTCTAGCTGTGGCTTGCAGCTCTCTGCTCTGGCTTTCCTAAGCTCTTTCACTTGGCTTTTGCATGCCTTTGTGAATCGCTCGACCTCCAAGAAACTCCAACAACAATATGTTGCTGTCAATTGAGATCTCTGGCTTTTCCACTTGACCTCTGAGTGACTCCCCAAACTCTCTGCGCATTTCGTGTCTTCTCGCTATACACTTTTTTTCTCCTCTTACTCTCTGCCTGTTCGTGGCTCTTAGAACCATTATGTTCCCCAACTGTTCGTTTCCTCTCCCAGCTCTTCGGATCGCCTGCCTCTATGCTGTAATTCCCTGCTCTGCATCATCATCACTGTAACGCTTCATAGAGAGGTGGCCACTTGTCTCCTCACGAGCTGAGCCAACTCTTCCCCAAACGGTTTGTTACTTCAGTTACTCTATGAAATGATTCATCCGCCAACTCAGCGGTCCAATTGGACTTCAACCTTTATGTGTCAAAGCTTATTTTCTCCGCCGAATCTGGTTTCCCATCAGGCGCAATCTCTGTCGTTAGATCTGGGGCCTCCACATCCTACGGTTATTGCTTTTATCATGTGGTTGACTTGCTCGAATGTTAGCCTGTGATGAGGGCATTTTTCTCTCTCATCCACCGAACACGTGTCAATCAACGTATGGAATCGCTTGTTCTCCTAACAAACCCACTTACCACCCGAAATGCCTCCGATATTCCGCCAATTTTGGAGCACGAGACCCGCCTTCGGTTTTAGCGCTTTTCCCACGATTTCTTGGCTTCCCTTGTGACTGAGCGCTTGGGGCTTTTCCTTCTCGAGGGGTTTTTCCCAGCGATGCGCGCATCCGAAACAGGCTTCGTTTTCTGGTTTGAGCCTCCTAACTGCCATTTTTGCGCCATGCACAGTCCCCATGGGCCACCGGTCAATGCGCTTTGACCGAAGATCCTCGTTGCTCTATGCTGGCTTCAAATTGTCATTGTTCAGAGGTTATTTATGATAGGCTTCGACATCCATAAGACTTTAAACTTCGGTATGATATTTTACAGAGTTCGGGTAGCTTTAAAAGAGTTTAGGGATCTGATTTCGGATCACCCAGGAAAACTTAATGGAATTCGATTCCCTGGCAACGACGCTACATTGATGTTGTACCTCTGAGATAATAGTGGTCAGCTATCAATGCCAAAGGATCTAAGATAATTATTTTGGGGTTTTTATTTAAGTTTGGAAGACCAATGAATAAAACAGATGTAACACTATAATTCCTAACCTTTTGAATAATATTAATCCCAAAGTAGAGGGTTGCTATAAAACTTCACACAATGATAAATTTTGAATAGTGGTGAGAAGAAACAAAAAATAATATGATTATTATAGTTTTCAGATAGAAAATTAAACAATCATAAGTATGAAAACCCCTTGCCAATGTTCAGAAGGTTCAAGAGAAGATTCTTATGCTTACAACAAGATGTTGATGATTTATTGATTCAAAGGGAATTAATTAAACAAATAGTTCATTAATCCATTATCTTTAATGATTATCACTTCAGAAGCTTATAGGAATAGATTGAGACACAATTATTCCTACCTAGGTATCTTTGTAAGACATAAGAATATGAAGAAAAACATAATGTGTAATACTAGAAAAACTTATAGGAAACACAAACTATGTAAAACTGAATTCAGAATCCTTTGCTTTGTATTAAGGGTCCAGAAAAGCTAGTACATCAAATGTTTACAAATGCTTCTTCAGGGGTGAAATCACTTTCAATGGTCAACCTAGTTCAATGGTGAACAACGAACCCTTAATAACTTGAGAAGAGAGTTATTTATACAATAGTAGAACTATGAAAATATCCTAAACTGTTTGAGGATTTATTCTAGGAAAAGGAAATATCTTCATGCAAGAAGATAGAGATAGCTATTGAACTGTGGCTTGTTGTCCCTGTTATTTAGGTTCTGCTCGCTTTGTTCTTTGATATTTTTCCCTTTAAGTTGCTAGTCTATTTGATCTTCATGCTAGATGTCATATTTACTTATAACCTTTATCTGCCTCCTCTGTTTAAACTTTTACTGTGTAATTTGTCTGTTTTAACATTTACTGTAAAATGACTTCTTTCAGCTCTATCTCTGGTTTAAACTTGATCTTCTATTTGTACACAAACCTCTGGTAAATGGAAGCCTTTTGAATAGATTTCCTGAGAATCTTGGAATAAATAAGTTTTTAACTAGTGTCAAAAATTGTTTATCCAGTCTCCTGGTTTTCTACTAATCTCTTGCAAATTACAACAATTTATTAAGAAAAACACAGGTTGACAGGGAGGGCCACAATGGTTTCATTTGAGTTGAAAGGTATGTGGATGAAGTCTGGAGCATTTGCGGGAGGTCAACAGGGGTTAAATCGGTTGTAGAGGCTTCAGGTGGCACAAGAGGGTTATACAGGTTTTACTGTGTAAACGGACGAAAAGAACGAAAGTGAGCATTTTCACGTTTAAACGGGTAAACGATTAACTTTTTAAAATTTGGCACAAATTGAATAGTGGATGGTTTTGCCGTACACAGGGGAGCAGTTTTGGAGGCTCATCGCACCACTTTTCTCTGTGGGGTGGTTTTTTCCCCAGGGCATGCGAGTTAATGTGGGAATGACACGTAACCACAAGGGGCTCAAGCAAAACCATGAATCTCGCGTGCTCTCGGGCCTTTAAAGAGCAGAGTTTGGGAGCACGTGATATGGTTGTGGATCGTTAGATCTGGGAGCAGTTGATCGGATGGCTATTTTGCGGTCGAGATGCATGGAGGGAGCGGGCACGGAGATTAGCGGGCCCAGGGAATATTTACAAAGGATTTGTAATTATTTTAATGTATAATGTGCGAGTTAAACATATCGCGATGGGTTAATGGAGTGGGACTGGGGTTTCAACTGCAGCGGGGTTTATTTAACCACAACAAGGGGATGGATTAAAATTTTAGTCAAGAAAATGGTGAATTGAGCAATTAAATTAATAAAGTGGGGGGAACATAAAACTTTAGGATAAAGGGTTTTATGTGGATTTTTTAGGAAAATCAGAAAATAACAAGGGGAAAGTGATTTATTCAAAGGGGAATGGGTTTCACACTAGGAAAAATGGATTTTTAGTCAGGGGAATGATTTTGGAGGGTAAATTGCTAGGAAAACGTGTGAACCCAAGGGCAAGGGTGAAAATGAAGGGAAGATGAGGAAATGAAGGGATGATTAGGAAATTAGTAAGTATGTAATGGGGGGTGAAATGAAATGAAGGGAAGTTAATCAAATCAACTTGTGAACATATTTTCACTTTCATAACTGCTCCTGCACACTGAAACACATGATCAAGCATTGTAAATGTACTTCTGCAACTTTTCTTCTTCCTACCTATTTACTTACCCTAACATTTTCTCTTCACTTAATTTGGTGCATTAAGGCTAGCAAACCCTTTTCTTTCCTTTTTCTTTTTAAAAGCAAACTATCTAATTCTAACCTTATAACATCCAAGGGCTCAGATTAAACTAATGAGCTCCTTATTATTCTCTACCTAACTACTTATTTGCCAAGATTAAACAATTTGGCTAGATCTTTATTCTCTAACTATAAACATGAAATTTAAAGCATGAACTAGTCAAGATTAAACTATTTGACTATCATGGGTTGTGGCATTTATGACAAGCTGCACACAACCATTATTTTGCATAATAAAGTAAAAAGTAGTAGCACTTGAACTTGCACATTTTGAGAGTTTATTTCTTTTTTCTTTTCTCTCTAACCTAACATTTTATTTTTGCCTCCATTTTTTAGGACATCTATTCTAACATTTTCTTTGATATGGACATGTTTATCAAAATATTTCCTAACATTTTTTATTCAATATTCTTTTTTTCCATATCCTAGCTTAACATTTTTTGAAAAATATTTTATTTTTTGACTAACTGATTCTAACTTGTCAAAACCAAAAAATGCTACAACATTTATACTATCATATCCAACCAAGATTTGGAGAGGATTCTTCTTTACTTCCCATCTCCTAAGGAAAGTTTGGTAAAATTGTGTGAGATCTGGGATAGAGGTAGCTAGAAATGCCTTAAACCATTTCTTAACCTCTCCTATGATACTTTGGGCAAATAATCTCATCTTCACATCGTCATCATCAATTCCTTGCAGATCTAAATAATACTTCATTTTTTCTACATGTTGTTGAGCAGTGATTGGCCCTGTGCTATCAAATTGAGGTAATCTTGTGGCATGGCATTAAGTTGTTCAGGTAGGACCAAGGGGGCATAACGAGCTACCATGATTGGTAATTGGGAATGAGAAGATGATGAAACTGCAATAGGTGTGGATATGGGGGGTATTAAAGGGATTGGGGTAGTACCTTGTTGAGTTAATGTAGTGGTGGTAGGGATAGTAGATGAAATGGGTACAATGGTGATGGGGGGGATTACTGGAGGGGCAGTAGTGATAGGAGGAATAACCGATGGGGTGGGTGCTAAGGCAGAAGAAGAAGAAAATGAAGATTTAGATGATTGTTAAATAACAACTATCTGCACATCCAGATCTAATTCAGTCACCAAAACATTGAGCTTATTAAACTGTTCTACAACATCGTCATCAGAGTCCAGATTAATAAGTTGATTCTTTGAGATATAAGGTTTCAATATAATTTCATAAAAAATTGTCTCTGGTACAAAGGTATATGACTTGGCATTAAAAAAGCTATGCTAAAAAGGTAAATCAAATTCAATATCCTCAATAGTTACAAAGATTTTAGGGAGATAATTAACTATTGGCAGTGGATTATTACTTGCTTGGTTTTCAATAAGACTCCTCTTTCTAACAAGATTTTCAGGATTATCTACATTTTTTATGGTTTAGGATCCAAATGAGCTCTAGTGTGTATCTTTCTAGCATCTAGATCTATAATATATTATTTACAGATAGAAATATGTACAAATTTTAGGTGGAAAACACCCTTAATAACATCTATTTCATAGCCACACACTTGAAATAGCCTTTATGCTTTGAAATTAAAATTTACCAGGGAAAAAATTGAATTTATATTAGATTTTTCCGAAGTCCCTGGCAGAGTTGCTAGAATGTTATCACTCTTTGATTTCCCAAGGGTGTGGGAGAAACCCAGAGGTAACCACAAAACCACATTGTAAGTTGGGATCTAGCCCTTCCAGCGTTAGAGAGGGATCTCTCTATATGATTTAGATTTGTTAATTTAAGATATTAGGCTAGTTATGAATTCCGAGTTTGGTTTTTTCAAAGATTTGGTTGAAACTGCAAGGACAATCCATTGGGAAATGGAGTCATAAGTCTTATGGTGATCAAATACAATAACGGCAGAACATATGTAATAGGGCAAGGTAGGCAAGTTTTTGGATATTTAGAGAATTTATGGAATGAATGGGATGAAAAGATTTAGATTCAATTAAACATAGAGCATACTAGGATGAATTCTATATTTAATATCAAAGTGAAAACATAGATATTGTTTATAAGCGAGAGCAGAGTGTATTCAAACAAATTAAACCCTTAATCTTCTTTAAATAACAGAGACAGAAAAACGTATGGAAAACTAGGAAAATAACAATTTTACATGAGAGGAAACTTCACCAATTGCCTGACACAGGGATCATAGAACAAACTTTTTGTATTAATGGAATTGATCACTTCATTACATGCACATCTTTACATCAAGGATATGCTTTCTTCATAAGAGTTCCAACCCTTTGTACTTCAAAATATGAAGTATTTATACAAATTTATCAAAATATCTTGATTTAAAAAATCAAGATGTTTCCACAAAATATCCTAAAAAACTATTTACAAAAAATAGTATAGGAATATAGGAAAACTAAGCTGTTGAAGCTCTCTGGCACTGACTTCGAGGATTCTGGTGATGACTCGGCCTGAAAAAACTGTTGCTTTGTTGTTGAACATGAATACCTGTTTACTCAAGAATTTGACATAATTTATCCCATCTATCTTCATCTGGGGTGGATAATTTGATTAAGTTTCTATAGGTTTCATCTACCTCAGTATATTTATGGAAAGTGGGCTTAATTACAAACATATGTTTTATTTCATGTTTGATAAGTAAGTCGAAATTCAAAGCTTCCATGAAATATTTCCCTGTAATGGTTCCCTTTATGGTGGAAAATTTGGATTTATCTCTTGCTATGGAATATAACTTTTGCTAATAATCCTCTAGCTGAACTAATTTATCTCCAATTCCCTTTAAACCTGGAAGCCTCTTTTGGTGTAGTATGTTGAACTTATTGTGGAAATTTTAAATGCTAGACTCCAAATTATGACATTTATTCTCTAACTCTAACATTAAATTCTTTTTTGTAAGAACTCTTCTTACCTCAAGTATTGTCTTGGTTCTGTCTGAAATCACATATTCTTTCGGTTCTTCTTTTGTCTTTGAATTCAAAATTCTTATTAAGGAAGTAGCTTCACCTGGTTTCAGACCCAAGATTTCCTTTATCTCTTCCATGACCTCTTTTGATTTCTGCACCAATTCCTCTTGCTCAAAAATAATTTCAATGGAAGGCCAAATTTCAATCATGGCTTCATTAATTTCTACCCAAATGTTCTCCTTTTCCTGTGCAATTTTTTGTGCCATGGAAGATTCATTCTCTAAAATGTATATTATTTGAGGTAATCTATGAGTCTTTTGAATCTCTAACAAATACACATTACCAAGTTTTAATTGCTTCTCTTGGATATTACTAAGTTGATATTTTATCTTTTCAATCTCCTGCCCTCTGATAGACAAGTCTTCCATAACTCTGATTAATTCTCCTGATGTATCTGTAGGTTGTGTCTCTCTTGTAGTAGCTCCTGAAGTAGAATCCCCTCTTGTTGATGTACCTATAATTGGAATTATTGTGAGAGGAATGACAGCTAAGTTAGTTGACTGTTATTTCTCTTTTAGCAACTTCTCAATTTCAGTCTCCATTTGTTTAAGTTGTCCATTTTCTTCAATAATAATTTTAAACATATCTTCTTTTTCCTTCTCTAGTTGACCAACTTCCTTTTTTTGTGGATCTTCAGCAGATGGAAGTTTGAGCTGCCTCTTTAGGGCTGCAATGTCAACGTTTTTTCTCTTAATGATCTCCTCAAAAGATTTTACATTACTGGGATCATATCCCAGTTTAATCACTAAATCCTCTAAAGACTTTATCTTAGTGTCTTTAGCTAAAGAAGATATTTTTTTTCAATTTTAGTTGAGAGTGAATATTTTTCACTGATGCATGAAGTTTGGATCTACCATTGTTGAGCTTTTCAGGGTAGAATACAACATTTCACCTGTTTTCATGTGCAAATCCATTTGATCAAAAGGATGGATTTGATCAATGTTAAAAGAAAACATAGACTTCTTATATTCATCTACATTTTTAGGAAAAGAAACTTGAGCTTCAAGGAAATCTATCTACATTTTCCTTTCCTCAGTGTCAAAAGTAGAGAGAAGATTGTGTTGTGATGAAGTTGTCTGTTTCCAGAACTGAGCATAGGTTGTTTCTTTTAGAAGTTCATTTTTATTTTTTATTTCATTTTACCTAGCAAATATACTTGGTTCAGATTTGTCATGGACTAATTCTCCTGATTGAGATGTTTGCAGTGGTTCTTGAGAATCTGAAGATGATGGTGGCCCTATGAGAATGTCTTCAATGCGAGGGAAAGTAGAAGTATAAGGACTTGTCAATACTATTGTAGACTGAATATTTTCTTCCTATGAAAAATCTGCTATTGGATTGGTCTTATGCCTCTTTTTATATTTTGGAATTATTTTCCCTGAATTTCTGAAAGTGAAGGGGAAACATCCTCCCTTGGTATTTTATCCTACTTTTCCTATGGCAATGGTGTCTGTGATGTTGTAATAGAAAGTATGTTTCTGCCATTGATATTGATTCATTTATTGCTCAATTTCAGCTCTGGGAGTATGAATTTAGGGAGTAGTTTTCTTCTCTACTCTCAATTTTGATATTATTCCTAAAGGATCATATGACCAAGTGAAACTGAGTTTAAATTTCATCTTTTGAGCAAAATATCTACTTCTTTTGTTGTTGTCCTGGTATTACAAATGAAAGGCCCAACCTGTGCTTTAATTTTGAACTGACATTTTCTCTTGGCTGCCACAAAGTGCAAATCATCCATATTTACCATTTGCCTAAGATTCTCTAATGCAAAAATTCTTATAAGAACAAATTTAAGCAATTTATATGGAGACAATTTGAATCCATACACCCTAATCTCAGTGTAATTTTGATACAGGTACCAGTCACTTGTCTTTGTTTTCCAACTAGGATGTAGAATTCTCTTAATCTCAGGTCCAATTCTAGGTTCAACATCACTATTAAGTAGGAAATAAACTATCTACAAAAATGGTTCTACATAATCACTAAATGTGAATTCATTGGTGTGATTCATTATCAAGGAAGTCCAATGGATCATAGCTGTGCATTTCCCTATTCATCCATTTTCTGTAATGGAAAATTAAATTTATTTGCTTAATGGAATAAGAACAAGTAAACTAAAACTGAAGCATGCTTGAAGTCTCCTTCTGTATAAAACTTGAGGAATTATTCATGGATGACCTCTGCTAAGAATTCACTATAATGAAAAATGACTGAAGGTTTCTCCTTGGTTGAAAATACTGATAGAAAACCTATGATGGCTTCATCAACCCACTGATTGGTTTGATAGCTCAATAAGCAAGAAACTATAGAGATAATCTGCTTTGTCATTTCACGAAACATTAAGGATGGATAATGAGGGTTTGTTTTTGGAAATTGAACATTCTCAGGTAGAAATGTTTCAAAAATTTTGGCTTTGTGGGGAAAGTCAGGTTTTTGTATAATTCCATTAGGGAATCTACTAAAAATGGTTTAAAAGAGGCTAAATTTTGGATCTGAAGCATATGGCATATGGACTTAAGGGTAATTGTCAACATAATGTCATTGTTTTGAGCAACAATTTCCCTTTGACTGGGTATGTACCTGAAATGGCACCATGAGACAAAAATTCTGGAAAATGATGGGTTTGGGGGAAACCAAATTGAGGTAGGAAGGAGTCCCACAAACTCAATTCATCACTAACATCAAGAAATTTTTGTTTTAACCAGTTGTGGAGTTCGTAAAGGTTGAACTCACAATTGGTTTCAAATATTTTATAACATTCATCCACTAATCGCTAATGGTCTAAGTCAATTACAAGGTGAAGCATAGGGTTTTCCCCTATGGCTTTTGATTTACCTTTAGAAGATATTTTTAAGGAAATGAGATGGGAAAAATAGTAATTGCTTAGGAGTGGTTGGAGGAATAGTATTCGGACTCATGAGGTTACATTAACAGTAGCAGGCATTCACTATTGGGGGATTGTAGAGGAAAGGTCAACTGAACAAGATTCGAGGTTATTTTATTGCCAGCATCACTGTACCGTTGATAGTTATTCCTTTGATAGAAAAGATTGATTAATATGGCAATGATTATGTGTTGAAACAAATATTAACAATCATATGACGAGCACATGAATGTGATAGGAGTGGGAGCGGAGTGGGAAGGGGGCGTTCCACTTGGCGGGATCCAATTGGAGGGGATGTGACATGTGGCAGGAGCGGAGTGGAGGATATGTGACATGTGGAAAGAGGGGAAAGGTGGATTTCATGGGGGTGATTGGCAAGTAGTTTAGGTGGAGGGGGGTCCGAAGTCCATGAGAGATTGACACATTGAAAAAGAAGGATTGGAGAATCTGCTTTTCGACCCCCCCACCCCCCCCTTGATTAATTGTCTGAGGGGCGGGGGTGGGTCTGAAGTGATCATCTGTCGTTGATCTTAGCGATTTAGATCACGACCATTGATTTCATCTCATTTTTTATTACAAACGACAAAAAAAGTCGTATCAAAAATAACTTTATTAACACTTAATTAATCGCGATTACAATGTGAGATTAAACTAACCAACTCAATTATTTAATAAGTAATGTGGAATTTAAACTAGCAACGCATATGTTTAATTTTCTAAGGGGTCTTTCATCACATTTTTTTATTTCTAAATATATATCTATTTTTCCTTTTATTTTTTTTAATACATATATCATTTTTTTATATCCCATTTTTTTTCTCTTTGTTTTTTTTCCCTATTGAAATAATTTGCAGAATGAAATATTATTTACAAAATATCATGACATAAAATTCAACAAATAATCATCAATTTTTCCTATAGATTATAGGACCCTAACAGTCTCAACAGTTGAAGATTTGGTTCTCACTACCCTTGAAGAGTTAGCAAATTCTGAAGAAAATGTAGAAAAACCACAGCAGTCTCCAACCTTCAATGGTGGTGACAGTGATAATGTGGTATTATCAAGCGGTGAAGAATAGGAAGAAGAAAACCAATCAGATTCTGAAGAAGAAGGAGAAAACAATGATGAAGACATGGTGGACCAAGTTCTGGACTGGATGACTCAGGGCCCACTTGCACTATCACAACTACTGATCTATCCTAATTATGAGCCATGGTGGATGGCTCGAAATGTTGATGCAAACAATCATGGATGCAAGAACTCCGGAAGAAAAATACACACAACCCACTTGCACTATCAGGTGTGTTACAAAAAATTTTGAGGCACTCGGAGAAGCTACTAACAAAGTATGACACTCACAAAGTAATAAAAGTGGAGGAACATCTAGACAACTACTACCTACATCTTCAAATACTTGAGGTACATTACGATGATGTTGCATGTAGACTTTTTCTGTGTATCTTAGATGGTAGAGCACCTGTATGGTATCACAACCTTCCTCCAAACTCGATTCGGAATTGGAGGGGTTTTAAGAAATTGTTTCTTGAGAAATTTGTTGATGATATTAGCCCCTCCATTATTTTAAGAGAGTTGGGAAGTCTTAAGGTGGAGCAGAGAGAGAAAATGAAGGATTTCAATCACAGCTTTAACCGTAACATATTTCTAGCAAACACGAAACCTCATGACTCCATCAATATTGATTATTTCACATCTTCCTTACCAACAAGTATCACACAGTTCATGAAAAGAACTATGAGGAAAAATTTGTCTGAGAGTTTTGAAGAGGCAATTTCAGTTGAAAAGGACTTGCATGCGATTGGATTCAACACAGATGAAAAACCAACAAAGGAATCCAAAGACACGAGGAAAATATCTGAGGCCTCTGTAAGTAAGGAAAACTAGAAGAAGTAATTGATCTTGAGAGCTTGACCCACACTATCAAGTCTTTGTTTGATGAGTTTTCATAATTGAAAAAAAGGTCAATCAAGACCACCATGAGTAGCGCGGATTCCACGAGAGTTTCGAGCAGAGGAAATAGCATGGCGGCGACTAGGGTTTTCTGCAGGTTCAGTACCTTTCAGTTCGTTGCTGCCTGGGATTGCCGCCTCCTCGCAGCGCTTCCCCTCCCAGGTCCAGACCATGTGGTAACAGAGATATCAGATAAAATACTAGCGGCATCCTTGATGAGCGCAGCTGAGACTTTTGTCAGGCCCCGAGCTTCTCAGAGCGATGTGGCCAGGGCTCTTCGTTCCCCCTCGGCGCTTTCTCTCCCAGGCTTCAGTTCGGAGGCGGGCCTGCTCTTCTTCTTGGATCCGGGTAGTTTTGGCGTTGTGCAGATCCCTGTCGGAGGAGGAACAAATATCATACCCAGCTTCTTCTGCCAGAGCGGCCACGTTCGGGCAGGCTTTTGCCAGAATTTCCGCCTCGGTTTCTGCTGGGCCACTTTTCGAGGCAGCCTCCTGTCAGCAGCGCAGCAAGCGCTCCCTCAGCCTGAGGGTTTTGTCTCGCTCTCTCTGACGGAGCTTGTCCCCTGTTCTGTCCCTTTTCCCCAGAACAGTTTTAGGGTGGAAAGATGGGAAACCCTTGCTGTTTTTTTGCCTTCACACCAGCCCCAGTCTGAGCTGGTTTTTTGGAACTCAGACATAAACCAGCGAAGGGAGGATGAACGACAAATGTTTGACGAAATTCCACAACGCATCTCGCTTCTGCATTGCAGAGATCAACAGATTCAGAGGACTTCCGAGCCCTTCCAGATCTTTATTTCGCTCCTCTCAGGCAAATCCCTGCTCCAATGGGTGAGCTCTTCGGATGCTGTGCAGGATCTCAAACGTAATCTGGCTTTCAGGATAGGGATTCCTGCTGATGCTCAGAGGCTTCTCTTCAAAGGTAAACAGCTGGAAAACCTCCTGCCCCTTTCTTTTTACAATATTCAAAGAAATGCTGCCATTATTCTCTCCCTGCGTTTAAGAGGAGGAGCAGCTGGTCAATCATCTTCAGCAGCAGCATTCTCTTACAAAGATGCTGTCCATGCCCAGAAATCCAAAAGTGCAGCTCCACCAGTCCAAGGTCCTAAACCCTTTTTGGTGGACAAGATGGAGGAAACCCCCTCTATTGAAATAATGCACCCATTATTGGACAGGCAGTCCCAACTGTTTGCCGAAAAGGGCATTATTTGCAGGTTCAATGGTCTGTGGCCACGCACAGAAGATCTCTACAAATGGGTTCACTCCAACTGGACCAACAACTGCAAGGTTCTGTTCTTTTCCAAAGGCTTCTTCCTTGTGGTTTTTGTTGACGATGAAGACTATCAAAAAGCTTTAACTGAGGGCCCCTGGTTCTGGGACTCAGCGGGTCTGTTTTTAACCCCCTGGTTCCCAGATTTTGACCCCTCTACAGCCACCATCACCAAACTTCCAATCTGGGTCAGACTGCCCAACCTTCCAGCTCATCTATGGAACTTCGTTGTTTTTGAAGCAATCGGAAACAAGCTAGGCTGCCATCTGGCCACAGACACTTCCAGAGGGGAAAAAGGCATCTACACCTTCGCTAGAATCTGCGCAGAAATTGACATAAGCAAAGGATTACCGGATCAGATCGTTCTCAAGATTGGAGACTTCCATTGGGCTCAGCCTCTGGACTACGAGAACACAGCTTTCCGCTGCAGAAACTGCCATCTTACAGGGCACCTCCACAGATCGTGTCCAGCGATTCCAACCCAAAAGAAAAAGACTGCTCCCAAGCCGAAGTCCAAAAGCTGGAAGCCTTTTGACCCGCCTCCCATGGACGACTTCAGCTCTAGTTCTGATGAAGAGGGAGAGAATGAGGGCGGGATGGAGGATTCGCCTGCCCAGGACCAGCCTCCATCAGGTCCTGTGGTGCCCTCAGCCCCTCCTCTTTCGCAGAAACAAACTCTTGAGACATCTCCTTCGGATTCGGACAAGGAGATCTCTCCGTCAGCTCAGCGTCGCACGCTTGTTCTGCCTTCCATACAAGATCAATTTGGTTGGGTCAAAGTTGGTAAGAAGAAAGGAAAAAAGGGCCGTACTGAGGATCCCACTCAAGCTGGGGTGAATCTCCAGTAATGCTCTCGCTTCCAAGCCAGTCTGTTAGTTTCCGGTGTAGACCTGCTTTTTTTCTTGTCTACTCCTCTGAGCCGAGGTGGATTGTTCTTCCTTGCCGGCTCCCCCGTCTCTTTGGGGCTCTGTAGGAGGTCTTTTGGTCAAGATGTCTAGCAGCGCCTTTTGTACATTATTTTTTGTTTCTTAATACAAACTCTTACTTACACAAAAAAAAAAAAAGACCACCATGAGTAGCAACCTCCCAAGTTTAACTTGCTAAGAAGTACTTCCAACTTCAGCAACAAAAACAACCAGCCAGCCAATTCTGCGCAAAGCTTGAACATTGTGTTGAATATTGAGAGTACAAGCATGGACCAGTACTATTCATTTCATCAAGAATATCATTCAGAAAATACATGCCCACAATGGAACCACAACATGAAAGCTCTTGTTGCACATTTTATTGATACAATGTTTACCGATGAGCAGACCGAGCCTGTGGAAGAAAAGAAATAATTTTTTGTGATTGAGGAGACTCCAAGCATGGGGCATGTATTGAACACATTCAGTTTCGTACTCGTAGCTAGAAAGATAAATGCCGAAAAGTAGCCACTGAGTGATGACATGACCCAGAAGAACAACACTCGATATAACTTGAGAAGCTAAGGGCTGACTTCCACACAAGAGTTCACGAAGCAAAAATTGAAAGAAAATTTGTTAAGGAATATTATTTTGCTCATCAACTCAATGCAGAACACTCAGAGCAAATCTGGAAATGAAGTTATAGCGAAAAGTACTTCCACAGGCCCATATCAAGAGGTGGTTTGACAAGAAGTCTATAGGGAAAAATAACTTTAGTGTGGGTGACTTAGTCTTGAAGTGGGACAAATCCAACGAGGAAAAAGGCAAACATACCAAGTTTAAATCCTTGTGGATTGGACCATTCACTATTCACGAAAAGCTTGGCCAACACACAGATCGTCTACAATCACTAGATGGGAAGATTGAATCTCTCCCCGTCAATGAACAAGACTTAAAACACTATTTTCAATGATGAACTTGGGTTGTCCCCTACACTATGTACATAGTCTTTTCTTGTTTGATGATTTTTTTTTATTTAATCATGAAAATAAATGTTGCGTGCCATAATGTTGTCCAGCTTCTTTGTGTATGGCTAAATTAAAAGGGAGTCTTGTGACACTTCAACATTTGGCTAACCTTTAGTCCATCTTCCTTGTGCTGGTTATATATTTTGGTTGATGAAGTTACAACAGAAAATACAATCCATCTGTGAGGATATTTTTGGCTAAACCATGATCCTATGTCTATTCAAGAATCCTTATCCCACGGATAGTTTTTTATGTTTTAGTGCTTTCATGCCTATCCAATTAGTAGAAGAGGAGAAGGGGAAAAATATAAATGAGCAAACCTAAATTAGAGGTCTCTATATGCTTCTACGAAGGAAAAATCTCTCCTTCTCTCAATAAGTCAAGATCCCTCTTCTTCCCATAAAATGAATAAGTGTCAATGCACATTCCTATAAATAAATAAGTAAATGTGAAAGAAGAGAAAAGCTTCATGTGTAGAGAGGAAAAGAAAACAACTCTACAGGGGTACTTCCCAGGCTCGCTGGTAGAAAAGAAATGTTTGTGTTCCTATAGTGACTTCGTTGGGGTACTATCTAGGCTTGTTGGTAGCAGAACAACACTAGAGATGAAAAAACATACTCTGAAAATATTAAGCTCACAAACTTCACTACCCTTCCCAACTCAAAACATTGTGATATCGTTGAATATTATGATATGTTCAATCGATAAAAGTATAAAGAGGACCATGTTCATTCACAGGGTAAGTGGCGATACCAAAGTAATCTACATGATGAATCAATACTCCCCGAAGAACAAAGATCCATCATAGAAGAGGTAATCAAGGCAGAGAAGTTAGAATTCTACTAGTGTGTCGCCAAGTGTTGTTGTTGCTGCAAAACCCTCCAAAAGTTTGGCCTACACTCAACTTCATAGCCTTCCTTGGTATTCTACATTATCGTTGCAAAATTTGAAACACATTCCATGTGTTTACTTGAGGAGTTTTGGTCCCTTTTGCAAGATAGGAAAAATGTCGTCTTTTCACATGTTAGTCGTCACACAATGTGTTTAATCATGTTATGGTGGTTTCAAGGGGCTACCTTTGTGTAAATGAGTTAATATAGCCATGTAAACATATGTCGCACTCATTTCCAAAGTTTTAAGCACTATCACACAAGTGTTCTCACAATTATCACAAAAGTGTACCTTTGGTGTCGCACTTATTGTAAATTGTCGTAAATTTGTCACACTAAGGGACATGCATTGTTCATGTGTCCTAGATGATCTATGTTGTTGCATTGTCAAGTATTCTAATTGTGTGAACAAATTTGAATTCTTATCACTTTTCACATCAGTCTCATTGATCTTACACTTAGCCATTTTATGAAAAAGCATCCCATTCAAGAAACCTAGCTTCTCTCAGCCTCCTTGAACTGTGCATTACACAATATCAGTCCTCTAACTGTGACCTTATCTCTTGGCACTGTGTAATGCGTAGTTATTTCTTCCTAGGATTGTTTAACTACGTAGTTCCAATGCTCAAGCCTCGACCTTGGCTCCAATAATTGTGCAATCCATTTGCCCAGCCTGGCCTCAACTGTGCATTATGCAGTCTTTTGACTCAATCTCATCCCTTAAGCCCTTGAGATGTGCAATTGCATAATTTCCCAACCTCCTCTGTCTCCTGGAACTGCACAATGTTCTCATCCAGTGCTCATCCCCTCAGCCTATCACACCAACCTCTAGAATTGCATAGTTTTCTTTCTTAGCCCGGGCTAGACTACACATTACGTAGTCTCAAGGCTCAAGGTTCACTCTTGACTTCTTGAACTGCACAATTATGTAGTCACTGAGCCCTTCTACCAACTTGTCACCAAGTTCCAGCTTAGCCAATGAATCAATATGCATTATCTTAGACTAGGGGTTTTCAGACTGATGTTGTGTCATCATGAGTGAATTTCAAATACAGGTACCTTGTCATACCATGGTGAGATGATGAAGAAGGAGATGAATAAGGGAAACATGTTGAAATACATCTTGGTAGCTAAGTATGCAATCTGATCAACCGAGAGAAAGTAAAGGGACATCAGTTATCGATCATAACTTGAGACTTGAGACCATTGAAGATTCCTTACCACCAAGCCATGCAGAGGTGGAAAGAAGAGCATTATTGAGAAATCATTCAACACACAGCAACAAAAGTGGCTTGATATTTCCACATCATCAAGCATTCCATGTCATAAGTGTCATGTCATGTCATGAGTTGTCACATGCCACACCATTATGCCGGTTTATGTAATTCTTGTTTTGAAAATGTATTGTAAAGTGAAAGTTCAAAGGACATATATGGAATATGAAGAGTCATGTAAAGTTGAAAAGTCATAGGAATTCAAAGAGTCACAAGGAAGGTGAAGCATCACCTCCTCATTATTATATATACACCCTCATTGTAAGAGCAAAGGGATTTTCACCTTGGCTCCTCCCACAAGGCACTAGAGAGATAAGCTAGTTCTTTTGAGGAGATTTCTTGATGATGATGATAAAGAACCTTGTAACAAAGAAGGAGGACAAGCAAAGTTCTTAGAGGAAGAAGGGGATTAAATTTCATGAAAAATACAGAAGAGCAGAGAGTGCTTAGATGGAGATTCCAAAGGAAGGATTCAGCAGAAATACCAGGAGAAGACTAGTCATGGAATAACTTAGTATGGTATTTATAAACAGGTTGACAGAGTCAGCCTGTTGCAGTGGCTTGTGTGTAACTCATAGTGATCAAGGAGAATGTCATAGAAGAAGGATATTTGTGACTTATGAGAGTCATAGTAAAGGTTCAGAGAGAAGTCATAGTAAATGTTCATATAGAAGCCATAGTAGATCAATTCAAGATAAGTTTGATAGAGAAGTAGCTGAAATTAAATTAGAACTACAGAATTTTAGAGAACTGCTACAAAAATATGAGGAATACCAAGGTTATAGATGGCATGGGGGTTTCACTCAATTAAACTCTAACATAGCACATGCATTCATGGAATACTAAACAATACCCTTAATTTGACTACATATTGGAAAATGCCTCTAAAAATCGCTTTATGTAACCCCCTACCAATATAAATCCAATACAACTGCCCAATTTAAAAAACCCCTATTTTCACTAAATGTTTTATGTATCCATTTTTTTTATTAACATTTTTTGTACCCTTTTATATTTATATCCCTGGTATAGTGACATGATGCCTCTCTTATGACCCCACATGCTTTCTACAATGCACCTTTCTTCTTTTGATATACATTGTAAATTCATATTAGTTCTCCCACAATGCAATTACTTAACCCACACTCAAGCACATCTCACTATGATTTGTGGGATTTAATGGTCTAAGGAACACAAAGATCAACCATGTTTTAGGAAGATTGATTATGTGCATGTATATAAAATAACATATAAATTGATCTATATGATGATGAAAAATTAATTGATGAATATTTATGAATAGGTCTGCACCAAATAAGGTGTTCAAGCACAAGTATAGACCCTCTAGATGCAAGACCACTATCTACAACCAAGGTTGGGGCCCCAAATTGCAAATCAAGGGTGTAATCCCAACCTAGACATGCTTATAAGAAGAAGATGGACAAGTCCCAACACACACGCTCTTAAGGGAATAACACGAAAACATGAAATCGCCTTTTGATTCATTGCCATCTCACTAATGAGATATGGGCTATTAGTCATAGAATATGTAAAATGAAACAATGAATTGGAGATAACATAGAGGCATTAGTTGAATGGACTACAACTAGAACATATGACAAAATTTGGTTGTAGAGGAGATCTGCTCCATTTGGTTATCTCAAAACAATGGTGTATTCCAAAATAAACCTCCAAATGTCTACAATATTTTCTACATGTTGAAGGAAAGCATTACCTTATCATGCACCTCACTAAAGACAAGGCTTCCTTGCACTATCATACCTTTGAAATACAATTCTAAAATTTCTAGAGGATATTTTGATGGTGCCTCAAGGGAACACGAGACTCAACAAGACTAGAGAATGACTCTTAATACCCTCTAGTGAGACATCATATTTTATACATAGACTTGGAAGTGCCACCAACAATAGAGCATATCTCATTGCAGTGTGCACACTTCTTGATATTTATTGGTAGATATGGGCACTCACAAGTGATTCTAGGTTAGATTTCGAGTGACTCCACATTTATTGATATCTTCCATAAAGAAAGAGTAAGAACTGCATGTGATATTTTTTCCAAATTCTATCCTAATCTCTTACTGATATATACAAGGAGCTTAACAATGAAGCATAATAGCTAGTAGTTCATGTTGTGATAATTCCACTATGTTACAGATCGAGAGAACATAGGAGGGTTTCCGATCTGGATTTAAACAAGAATGCAACAAATTACAAAGATAAACATACACAGATATGTAGCAGAAATAATACTTCATTTCAATAATGTAAAATACTGAAATATGCTTACAAACAACAATGGAAATAAACCAGCTAGGGCGATGGTAGCTTATCTCTGAGAAGAGATGTGCCAGCTACATGCCTATGAACTATGTTACAATGAAGCTCGAAGGCCTATTTGTTGTTGAGAAACAATGGAAAACCCTAAACATCCAAAAACCTAACCCTAGAAGATGAAACGCCAAACTATGGGCCTCGTTTGGGTAAATTGATACATCAACTTCCCGGGGTCGTAACTTTGGCATACGATCTTTGTTTGATGCGCACAATATCTCGTTAGAAAGATCTATCTGAGAACTACAACTTTGGGAAGAGAAACATCACTCCATGTGTTAGCTTCATATATCAATAGGGTTTCATTTTTCATGACTGACTGGGGAAGTGCCAAATATGTTCATCCTTTTTATGCTGCAAAGGTTCCATATGTTGATGAATTTTCACTATGTAAAAGGGGATATCTCTTGCCACAATTGATGATTAGTCGGACAGCTTAATCCTGGCTAGATCATGTTTGAATTTTACTTGTCTTAGAATAGAGAATAAAGGTCTGAACAAACAGTTTAAGCTTGGCAGACCAATAGTTAGGCAGAGAAGCAAAGGGTCTCAACAACTTAATCTGAGCCCTGGAAGAAATAAGGGTAGACTTAGATAGGAGGGTAGCTAAAAGAAAAGAGAAGAATCAGGGTTTACTAGTTCAAGTGCACCCAATGAGAATGAAGAAAAAAAGCTAGGTATACTAGGTTGGGTAGGCAGTTTTGATGGTATAGAAGCATGGTTTGTGGGTAATTGGCTCCTTGGGAACAAGTGGTCATATCATAAAATTATAAGGTACCATGGCAAGGTGGCTACAAAACAAATGGAGCATGACTAATTCCCCTCCCCATTTTCCCAAGAGACACTTACTAACATTCCCCCCAAAGGGCAATGAGATCTGCTCATTACCTTTAGCCCACTTTATTCCATGGAAAAACTAAGTGAAAAGATGTTTTACCTAGGCAAAACAAGCCACATTTCTTATGTAAAAAGTCTTTATTCTATCTTACCAAAGTTTCCTAAACTTCACCATTTGTCATCCTTTCCTCTCCCCTTGGCCTAAGTTTTCACTTTATAAAACTTAGCCTAAGCCATACAAACCCATCCCCCAGAATCATATTAACCTACTAACCTTATTATATAACTCCTATGTATAGCTTCCCCCACCCCCCCTAGTATATAAATACATGGGAAAACCCCAAAAAATAAATACCCCGACCCTTGGCTAACTATAGCCATATTTTAAATTTTCTTTAGGGAGTTATTGGCCCACCAAGGGCCAATAACAACCCTCCACGTGCCCATCGGGACTTATTTGGCCTCTGACTAAATAAATAGCCAAAAACCCGCATTTTTGCCCAAAAAACCCACTTTTCCAAAGTCCGCAAATACACAGAAAAACATTACAAATTGCAAAAATTAACATGGGTCCGCCACTGTTAACTAACCGCCACCTTCATCGCCCACCAACCGTCTAATCAGCGCTCCCAGATCCGATGGTAGTCGGCGATTTCGGAAGCCCTAACCTGCCGAACAATAGTGTTTGGGGGATGGGCGGTATTTCTGTCGTACCGAGGACGCGTGTCAAGCGCCCGGTGTGTTCAGAGCCCCCTCCCCCGAAACCACTTTCCCCCAAAAGCGGTGCAATAATACCGCTTACCACCTGCCCCCTCCCTGCTGACGTCATGCCCACGTCACCTGATGATGTCATCTGCCACGTCATATGCCACGTCACCTGCCAGGTTAGCTTCTGTACCCCGCTAAACGACAAAAATGACGTCATCCCAAAAAAGTGCCCCTAACCCGCCAAAGTCAAATTTTTTGGGTAGAAAGGGTAAAAGTGTTTGTTTTTACCCATTCTCTGTTTATTTCCTGTATGCACCTGTGCATGCGAATTATGTGAAAAACACCATCTTTGATCATTCATGTATGCCAACCAGCAAGTATATTGCACAGCTCGGCCCCTCGACCCACCTGGTCGCCTGCAAGTTGCCCATTTCACCGAGAAATAGGTATTTACCAGCAATTCGCTCCCGACCCTATTTTCCATTAGTTTCTCTGTAAAATTAGCACCAGCACCCATAATTTAAAGGAAAAAACACTGTGTAGCTGCCCAAAAATCCCCCATAAGCCTCTGAGCTGCCAAATTCATTGTAAATCCACACAGTCATCTAAAATTAAGCTCGTTCGGCCCTATAAACTCTCCAAAGAACCCCCAAAGCCATATTTTCCCACAATTGAAGTCCATTGTGCCAAAAAAGCCCATAGCTCCTGCTTCTCCAGCTGACATCAATCCACAGAACTGAATTGAGGCCAACGAACCAGTTCTAACGGTGAAAATCCCGGAGAAATCCACAAAGCCATTGTCCTGCCCATTTTTACCTGCACAAAGTCAAAAGTTCCAATTCTAAAAGCAATAGAGCTAAGCCATGGAAGGTCCAGTGGCCTTAAACATCACTCCCCTCAATGCACCCACAAAGAGTTAGAACATTTGCCCTTGGCTTATAGAGATTACCTAATCCAAGACCTTGTAGGCCTCCAAAACCATCTTCAAGCAGTCTGTGAGCTCAGAAATAGTTACTTAAATCAAGATGATGTCTGTGGAATTTGGGAATCAAATCTACCCAGATACTACCTCCCCTCTGTGAATATATTCCCTGAGATCATTCACCTCTGTTGTGAGAACTATGAGCCAACAAACAGAGCAGTTAAAAGTCTATCTGGGACTACTCTTTTCTATATCACTCCTGACTCTATCAATCAGATGCTAAACTTCAAACCAACCCACCTCTAGTTTCCTCTTACCATGAAGTACTTACTGGATGAAGGTCCCAAACTCTCCAGCTCAGAGATAGCCAGAATTTCCAAAGTGTTCATGAGAGCAGATAGCCAGCCCAAGGAGCCACCTCCTTTCCACTATGCTTTCTTCAATGAAATGGGTAGATTAGTGGTTGATATGATATCTTTTGTGTTGGGGTTTAAGACAAGTGAGCACATTGATGAAACCATATTGGTTATGATGTCTATTTTTACCCCAAGGCAACCCCCTGTTGTCAAGTACAATTATGGCAAGTTTATTACCAATAAGATGCATGACCAATTGTTGAGGCTAGACAGGGAGGGAATCTTCAAATATTCTTCTTATATCTATCATCTATTTTTATATTACCAGCCAGATATCTTCCAATTCCCCATTAGAAAATTGGACCATAAAGGGGAAAGGAGGTCTGTTATTTTTTGGACCCCAATCTTTCATGATGTTTGCAGCTCTCGCTACTCATATTGTGAGTTTGTTGATCTATTTGTATACCCAGTCTCTTCCCTCTTGATGAGGACTCCTCCTCCCAAACTGACACATGTTATGCAAAAAATACAATAGCTCTCCAAGAACTATAAAATAGGTGACTGGTACTTCTACCAGAATCACACTATTTTGAGGATATATGGTTGTGAGCTATGCCCCTACAGGCTACCCAGGTATGTGCCAATGAGACTGTTTGCCTTGGAATATTTCAGGCAATTCATCAACTCAGATATGAGTCACTTCCATAGCACAAAGAAAAAGGCCCGATTGAAACTCAGAGACCAATTAGGCCCCTTTGTTATGAACAAGAAAGAGGGATGGAAGGATGCTGATGAACTATTGGGTCAAACATTCAGACTCAAGAGAAGCTTTTGGTGGGTACCCTATGACCCATATGGCTTTATCAATGCAAGAAGGGTAAAATATAACTAGCACCCTATGAACACTGCAGCATCCCTGACATAGAAAAGTATGCCAACCAAGATGAGTGGTTGGAGGGCACACTAGTTGAAGAGTTAACTGAGGAAGAAAAAATGGAACAAACCATGAAAGATTTGGAAAAAAACTCTTGACTTGGAATCTTTTGGGCAGGTTTCTTTCAAAAAGCCACAGCAAACCGAGGAGAGCTCATCAACTGCCAAAACTGCACAACAGGTTGCCCACGAAAGGACTACACCAACAACAGGGACAGCAAAGGGCAAGGAGTTGGTAGTGGCAAAACAAGAAATCATGGAATAGCAACCTACTACCTCAAAGGAACACAGTCAAGGGAAAGCCCCTTCACTATAAACATAAGCACCAAAGGTACCAGCACTGCAGACTCCTCTTCTTGAGGAGAGGAGCAAGAAAAGGGACCAAGAAGAAACCACACCTGCAAGTGGGGCAACAGGGCAGAAAGAAGCCAAGAGGCAAAGGGTAGATCCTCCTGAAGAGGACACTGTGGAAGACATTACTGAAAGCCCAAGAGGAGGGAGGGCCATTAGTCAACAGACTTCTGCTAGCTCTCACAAACAAGAAGGAGGGAGGCAGCGTGGAATGGAAGTCTCCTCCTCAAGGTCACAAGCAAAGAAACCATCAGACATCAAACAGTCATTCATAGAGATTAAAGCTCAAAATGAGTCATTAAGGATTCAGTTGTATGACTAGTTCCTTAAGATGACACCCTCCAAACAACATAGACTAATGGCAGCTTATGACATCAAGGAGGAGAAAATGATTTTAAGTCATTTCAAGCCCAAATTTCAGCAGCCACAGTTTGCAGCTGACTACATAAGGACCAATTTAGAGGTCCTTGCCAAGGACATCCACCCAATAGATCAAATTGAATTGCACAAACAAACAGGTGAAATGGTCTATGCCACACTGGCAGACAAAGCAATGTTGACCCACCAATTAAAAGAGTCATTGAGTAATACATCTGCTCAATTGGATTTAGAGAAGATCTCTTCTCTAGCCAAATACAATCGAATAAAGACTCTGGAGGAAATAATTACTGAGTTGGGACATGATCCCAAGGATGCCAAGGGCATCAAAGCATTGATCAAAAAGAAGGAAGAAGATATTGCTGCCCTTAGAAAGCAATTGAAGCTACCTATCACCATGCATCCCCAAACAACAGAGCTAGCACAAGAAAAAGCAAAAGAGGATGTCATGGATTTATTGATGAGAATGAACCAAAGGCTGATGCAGACAGAGCAAGAGCTGGAGAAAGCATTGCAAACTAAGCAGGGAGAGTCGACCTCCCAGCCACCCCAGATAGCTCCAACAATTGTCTCTGCTCCCCCCACAGACACAGCAACAATTCCTCCCACTGAGCCACCATCGACAACAGGTACAGCGACCACAGATGCTACAGCAGCAACGACAACAAAGCCTGAGACCAGCATGAGAATGGAGGAAATGATGAAGGTAGTGAAAGAGCTAGAAGCTCAAATGTCAGAGCTCAAAGAGACAAAAGAAAGACTAGCCAAGCTAGAAGTGAGCTATGACAAATGAAAAATAACAGTGGCAGAGAAGACCAGAGAGGTGAAGGCCCTGGAGAACAAGGTGAAAACACTAGAAAAGGATCTCACCTTGCATAAGCCTCTGGCAGATATTAAAATGATTTTGTGGACTAAGATTGGCCAGTCCATTACTGACCAATGGAGATCAATTCAGACAATGTATGAACAAATGGAATTAATAGACAAGGCACAAGAACAAATACAAAGGGCCTGGGCATCATTAGGAAATATGCCTGAGCAGGCCAATGCACTCATCCATTTTTTGAACACCAATACTAAGGAACAATTAGCAGCTTTGGAAATCAACGACAGGACAAGCACCATTTTGACAATAAAGAAGGTGCTAACAATGAGAAATCTTATACAGACTCTGGAAAGAAGGTGTTAAGAGATGCAGATGGATATTAATACCTTCACAGATAAATTGACAAACTTGCAACAAAGGGGTCTACCCAGTTTAGTAACAAGCAATCAAAAATTGTTATCACATCAGCAGTATGCTCATCGGGTGAACATGTATGTGACAAATCAGACCACTGCATCATCCAGCAGCTCAGAAAACAAAGGACCTCCTTCCGGACAGATCTTGTATGACAAACTGGAGAATTTGTTTTTTATAGAACATGAAATAAATCATCTGTTTGAAGTCAAGCCTAATTTTTACAGGTATACTGAGGCTGATGAGATACTAGTAAAGATACAAAGACATCAATTGCCCACAGAACACTGGTGGCAAAGTATGCTAGAAGTTTTTCCTAAGTAAATTCGGATCCTTTTTGCCTATGTACACCTGGTCAAAAAGCAAGAAACGTGGCAAATATAAAGGAAGGAGCTCAAGCCAGGATCAGGACACATTAAAGAGGAATCCAGAGCACGTAACAGATCAGGATAGCAATGCAGGAAAGCAAAGCAAGGACATAACTGCCAGCCGAATTCCAGGGTGAAAAGTCTAAAATATCTTATCGGTAAAGCAGCCACCACAGCCACAATAACTCCTGCCTTCATTTCTGCATTTATTTCCCTAACAAAGTAGCTGAAGGAATTTATTGCTTCTTATCTTATCCTTAAGATATTTTGTAAACTCTCTTTTTGTATAAATACCCCCCCAAAGAATGTATTCGGGGTTGGTGATTCTCCCATTTGAACTGCGTTGTAACTCAGATATTCATTAATACAAGGGGCATTGAAATGCATTGTTGTTGGACCTTTTGAATGTGGATGTGATGACGCTGGACTCTGCTACAGAATTCCTGTGTCTTTCTTTGGCTCAATAAGTTACTCTAACTGTGTTTTTTGTGTTTACTAATTTTACAAATCTCATATATGTTTAATAATCTTAACAACAGGGAAAAATAATAGCCCGGAAATTGTTTAAATACACTCTGTGTTCAATTCCTGTTGTTATATATGTTTTCTTCACAGTTAGCATGAAAAGAAATTCTTAAATGCTTCTATTTCTGCTAATTCCTTCATTCTGAACATTGTCAAGGAGTTCTTCACTGCTCCTTGAAAATATTCAAACACCTTCCCTCTGCCACTGGGATAAAGGATTATTGACTGCCCTTTACCCCCTGGCCTACATCCCATCAATTATTGGCTTTAAATATTGTTCCAAATTGATTATCTGGCTCTGTAGTATTGCCTATCATCACAGAAACACACTCAACAGTCCACTTTCATAGATTCCATTGCCCAATGGAATTAACCCTATCAGACCTACATCCTACCTATGTTTGAAATCACCATCCAAACCCACTTAAAACAAACCTCTCCACATCATAACTAGCATAAAACTTCAAATAATATAGAGAGAGCCCTCTCTGGATGCAGTTTGGCTAGAAATTGCATCTAAAAGATTGGTTTGTGGTTACATCGACTGCATTCCCTTTTCTCAACAAGTTTTGGGGAACAACCTGAGTGATAACACCATGGACCCATGTTGCTCCCAGGTTTCCCAAAAAGTGTCGTTTAGGGCCTCAAAACGGCTCTGAAAGTTCAAGACCCAAAAAACTGCTAAAAATAGTAAATTGTGCTACAATTAAGGAAACTGAAAAGAGAAAAGAAGCTATGGTGGGGGTCCAAGTGGACTTGGAAGGTGGCCACCAATATCCTCTTGGATCATTCCTCCCCCCTTAGGAAGCAATGGTCCTCATTGCGTTGAGTTCCTCCATGAGATGAGGAAACTTCTGCTGAACTTGGTCCCTGGTGAGCCACTTCCCCTGGTGAAGGAGTTGGCCTGCTTTGAAAACTCAATACAGTTGGATATTCTGATGGCGAGTGTGCTTGATCTGTGTGTCCATGATCCAATCAGTTGCAGCTTGATCCATGCAATCTGGATTTAACTCTGTGGGTGTGAGCTATTCTGCAATGTCGGATGTGTCTAGTAATGGTGGAAAGTATGGCCGCAGGAGGTCCACATTGAACATTAGATGCAGGCCAAGGAATGGGGGAATGCTAAGCTCAAATGCATTGTCTCCCACAACCTTGGTAATGGTGTAAGGAACATATCGGAATGGTCTGAGTTTCCGATAGGCTCTGGTAAGGCATTCCTTTTGCAAATGCAACCAAACTTTCTCGCCCACCTGAAACTTGTGTGGCACCCAATGTTGATCATGTCGCTGCTTATACTTGGCATTTGATTTCTCTAGAATTTCGTGGACCTACTTACGAATATGTTGGATGTTCTCAATGAAGTTGTTTTCCTTATCTATTTCGGACTGGACATGAGCCGAATCTGCGTGAGTAGCTGCAAATGGCATGGCCACATCAATGGGACATAGTGGCTGGAATCCCAAGCCCACTTGAAAATGGTTGTGGTGAGTCGAGCTGTGGAGAGCACGGTTATAGCTGTGCTAAACATAGGGGAGGCTCTTGTCCCATGTACATGGATGCTTTGAGTTGTATATGCGCAGAATGTGTATGATCATCCTGTTGATAAACTCTGTCTGGCCATCAGTTTGAGGATGGAAGGTTGTGGACTTAGTGAGTTTGGTGTCCAGCATCGACCAGAAACTAGACCAAAATGTACTAAGGAACCTTCTATCCCCATCTGAGATGATAGACTGTGGGACCCCAAAGTGTATCCACACTTATTCAAAGAAGAGTTTAGCAATGGCTTCTGTTGTGATATTCTTCTTGCAGGCTACCATAATGGCCATCTTCGAGAACCTATCGATGACCACAAAAACACAGTTGTTTCCATGCTTAATGGAAGTAAGGCCTAACATGTAATCCATGGAGATGGATTCCCAATGTCGATTACGGGTAGGTAATGGGGTATAGAGCCCATTCTTCTTGATGGCCAATTTGGCAATGGCGCAGGCAATGCATGATATGATGTACTTCTCGACATCCTGTTGAAGATTCAAATAGAAATACTTCTACAATACTACCACCGTTTTCTTGACCCCGAAATGCCAAACAAACAAATTGTAGTGTGCTTCCCAAATCATCTTGGCACGCTCGCTTGAAGGAACAAAAAGGTGACCCAGGTGGAATAACAAGGCATCCTGGAGGTGAAAATCTAGAACATGCTGACCCTCCAAGAGTGTCTGGTATGTGTGGTCGAATTTTGGGTCACTTTTGTAGAGGAGTGACCAGTCAGAAGTCTCCTTCCCACAAGAGTTGAGCACGGTGGTTAACGACATGATCGGTGGTCAACTGAGGCAATATGCAACATTATTGGTGTTTCCCTTCTTATACTTGATATTCAAATGGAACTATTGCAGGTATATGGACAACTTCTGATGGCGATCATTCTGCAATTTCCCTTAGGTCTGTATGAACTACAGGGGTTGGTGGTCTATGTAGATGATCGTTTCCTTCCCCAAAATGTAATGCTTCCATTGTCGATAGGCCTGCATAATGGAATACATCTCTTTGTTATAAGTGGGATACTTATGGATTGTGTCTGAAAGTGCCTCACTGTGATATGCCACTGGATGGCCATGTTGAGTAAGGACTACCCCAATAGCAAAGTCAGAGGCATCTGTCTCAACCTCAAATGGTTGCTGCAAGTCTGGTAATTCGAGTACTAGTGTTGTGCAAAGGTGATCTTTCAACTCTATGAATTCTTTCTGTTGAGATTTAGACCAAAAGAATTTTTCTTTTGCTCCTTCCTTGGTGAATTGACTCAAGGGCCAAGTAATATGAGAAAATCCCAACATGAACCTATGATAGAGGTTGGCAAGACTTAGAAAGCTACGGAGCTCCGTTAGAGCAGTTGGAGATGGCCAATCTCGAATGACTTAGATCTTGGTTAGATCCACATGCACCCCCTATTCATCAATAATGTATCCCAGATACTAAACCTTGGTCATGCCAAAAGTGCATTTCTCCAAATTGGCACATAACTTGTGTTGCCGCAATGTTTGGAGAACCTGTCGAATGTGGTGGAGGTGCTCTTCCCAACTCTAGCTGAAGATCAGGATGTCATCCAAGTATACCACTACAAATGAGCTGGTGAATGGCCGCAGGATGTCATCCATTAGCCTCATGAAGGTTGTAGGAACATTCATCAATCCAAAAGGCATAACCAACCATTCGAAAAGGCCCTCCTTGGCTTCGAAGGTAGTCTTCCACACATCGAAGGGTTCGATTGGTAACTGGTGATATCCTAACCTCAAATCAAACTTGCTGAAATATTTTTCCCCCTTTAATTGGTCCAGGAGGTCATCGATCTATGGGATCTGGTACCTATTGTAGACAATGATCTTTTTCAACGCCCGATAGTCAATACAGAGTCTCCAAGTCCCATCCTTCTTTTGTACCAACATGATCGAGCTCCCACAGAGCGATGAACTCGGACGGATGTGACCTTTCTACAGCAACTCCTGAATCTTCCTCTTGATTCCATCGTTCTCCAAAACGGAGTGCTGATAGATTGGTCCATTGGGCAGTGGCGCACTTGGGGTCAGATCGATGGAGTGATTGACCTAACAGTGTAGAGGCCACCCCTACGGGGGAGGTGAAGATGTCCTCGTAATCCTCCATGACCTTGTCCTTTTGTAGTTGTTGTGCGGAGGGGCCTTGTTTGGAGGTCGTGGCCACCGTATTCTTCTTTCCTTGAGGGCATATCATCAAGAAAACAAATTTCCCGATTTTGGAAATGAGCTTATTGCATTGTTTTGTAGTAACCAAAGAGATGGCGGTAGGCAGTGCTACCTCTAGTATCCTGTACAACTTATTTCCCAAAGTAACAATAACAACACGGGGCCTTGATCCATACACAACATGTCGCTTCCACAAGCATGGTTGTCCTAATAATACATCACAAACTTCAAGGGGAACAATGTCACACAATACCTCATCTGTGAAGGGCTTGATGTTGTATGGAAGGCGACATTGTTGGCTCACGTGAAGATCCCGTCCTTGGTGAAGCCACCTGATGGTGTATGGTTGTGGACGTGTTGTGGTCGATAAGCCTAGCTGCTTCACGACCTCTGCCGAAATGAGGTTATTTTGGCTCCCGTTGTTGAGAATGAACTATAGTGGGGAGCCCTTTACCCACATCTAGGAGTGGAAGAAACGCTCCTCGGCCTCTGGATCTTCGAGTTCCTCCTTATGGATATTCATGGTGGCAACGGTGGCGTTGGGCTCCGCATCGATAATCTACTTCCCTTTGTCATTCTCCTTGTCCGGTTTTGACTCAAAGTCGGAACATGCATCTGATTCAGAAACCTTTAGCTCGGCCACCAGTGACTGTTTAGCCCGACACTCACTTGTGTTGTTAGTGGAGCTCTTATGGAACTCACACCACTTTCCCATGTCCTTTTTCGGCTTCACAGCACTACTCTTTGCTTGCAGCTTTGGTGGGTTGTCTTGGGCTGCCCCACCACTTTGTCCTTTGTTCTGTGGTTTAGGGGCACCTTTCCCTTGCTTCAGATTTGCGGATCCAAAGTCTCGCTTCTTCTGTTTAAACTTTTTCTCGACCCTGACGACATATCGGTACAACGTGCCGAGCGAGGTGGCGTTCAGGAATTCTATTTCTTCCTAGATGTACTTGTGTAGGAAGCCACAATATTTGAGTACCAAATGTTGCTCTGAATCCTTGATACCCAAATTTGTGCGAAGGGTATGGAAAATATTGGTAAACTCTAGCACGTCTTGGTCCCTTCCTTGTTGCAGCGTGGTCCACTTTATGTATTGATCCTCATAGCTTCCGACAAGGTAGTACTGTTCCTTGATGACATCCCAGAATGAATCCCAAGTAGGTGCGGCTGAAAATAGTGAGCCTGTACTTTCATCCTTCCACTTGAAGTAGGTTTCCCACCAGACCTTGATGTGGGCGGCTGCTTTGAGAAGAGCAAAAATAATATTTTCCCGACTAGAAAAATCATGAACAGAAAAATAACCCTCTAGCAAATTTAACCATTTATCGACAGCATCTTCATTTATCTAACCCTCAAATATGGGGATTTCAAACTTAACTTGTACCTTAAACGATGTGGCATTTCCAGAGTAGTTGTTGGAAGCCGATGTGTTGCCCCTAGGGAGTCGCTGAAGGATCTGGGAAAAGTTGTCCATCATCGCGTTCCTTTGTCACTCAAGGGCTTCTTCGAGCAAGATTTTGATAGGATCTCCTGCCCCCTCGTCTTTCTTTTCATCCACCATGGGAGGCTGTTGGGATTTGCGAGGCTGGTCTTGCAAAGGTTCGACCAATTCGATCCCTAACTCCTTATATCTCGACCTCGTTGGGGACATGCAAAGAAAAACAGAGAAAAACCAGACCGCTCTGATACCACTGATCCAGATTTAAACAGGAACGCAACAAATTACGGAGATAATGATACACACAGAGATGCAATGGAAATAATACTTCATTTCATTAATGTAAAATACTCAAATATTCTTACAAAGAAAAATGGAAATAAACCAGTTAGGGTGATGGTAGCTTATCTCTAAGAAGAGATGTGTCGGCTACATGCCTCTGAACTGTGTTACAATGAGGCTCGAAGGCCTATTTATTGTTGAGAAACAATGGAAAACCATAAACATCCAAAAACCTAACCATAGAAGATGAAACACCAAACTGTGGGCCCCATTTGGGTAAATTGGTACATCAACCTCCTGGGGTTGTAACTTTGGCATACGATCTTCGTTTGACGTGCACAATAACTTGTTAGAAAGATCTAACTGAGAACTACAACTTTGGGAAGAGAAACATCAATCCATGGACCCATGTTGCTCCTAGTTTTCCAAAAAAAATTCTTTTAGGGCCTCAAAATGGCTCCGTAAGTTCAGGACCCAAAAAACTGCTAAAAATAGTAAACTATGCTACAATTAAGGAAACTGAAAAGTGGAAAGAAAAAATGGTGGTGATCCAAGTGGACTTGGCAAGTGGCCACCAACATCCACTTGGATTAGTTTCTCCCTTCCGTGTACCATAGTCCTATTTTGATTCTACGAATAGTAGTGAAACTATATATTTAAGCAATCCCTCCCAAATACATGTCTTACCATGGTCTCTTGTTGACTATTTCAGCTTTGGGGATGTTATTTCCACTAAATAAGTATCCATTTCAGAAAAAATATGGATGAAATACTTCATGTAATGTACATCTACTATGATAAAATGTCTGGAAAATATGGAACGAAAAGTTATTATTTTACACTTGTACAGGCTAAAAAACCATATGTATGTAATCCCTCTATAAATAAGATGATTAGGTTGTTTTCTTTGGGAAATAAGAGCCACGTGGTGGAAATGTCACTGTGCTTGTTTTTCTTTACAGGTGTTTTTTTAGCGTTGTACATGGAGATTCAACAAGAGCCACATGGTGGAAATCCACTGCTTTTTTGTATAAATGTATTCTATGCATGTAATTTGTGACATACAAAAAGTTGTTCTAGATTTTTAATATGAAAGGGGAGAAGTTGCATTCATAACCATCAACCTATAGGTAACTTTGAAGACCCAAAAAAATTGCAAAAATTGTGATGTATAGTCAAGAATAATAGCATATAGACGATCTTATATTTCAGGCAATGTTATGTTCAAATATATAGCCAAAACATGAACAACTAGAGCAATAAGCACTAGCTCTGGTTCTTGATGAATTGAATCGGGTGAAAAAAATAACAATGGATAAAATTGATTGTGAATTCGATGGAGAAAATCTTTTTGAATTTGAGAACAACCCACTTTTTATATCAGGTTTAAACATCCTGGTCTAAGTAGTGATTCTGTTTTATAATTGGAGCAGGTTGTAATACCAAGCCTTTCCATCCTCTTAATACATAGCTTACCCACATAAATGAAAAATATGCATTATTCAACTAAAAACTAATTGTTGTGAAAGGACTAAATTTCAACATTGCCAAAGAAAATCAATATTTCAGGTTGATTCAAGGTTTCCAATATGGGCATGGTTGTTCGGAGTAACAACTTAACACCAACAAAACTACTATTTCGAAAACTGCATACATTAATTGAAAATTACATACCAAACTAGATTTACATGGATGAAATCTCATAAAAGAACACAAAATACAAAATTATTTAAGGGGGCACCAAAAATAACAAATATAGATACCAACCGATAAACTTGTAGAAATTTCCATTAACTATGTCTCATGTACCCAATTTTTGGTTCCCAAAAATTCTAAGATCAAACCTTTCTAGCTTCTAAATACATTATACTCAATCCAACCTCAAAGGATCAATGCATTTTAATTTCATAGAATAAATTAACTCACCTTTGTAACTTGACTAGTTAAAAGACTCAAATAACTGATAAGAAGGGATAAATTTGTATGATATTTTAAGACTTTTCTTCCTTGCATCGAGATTTTTCTTATCAATGAGCACTCTTGTAGAAGCTAGATCCTTCTTCTTATGAACTGTTGATGCACCAACTCCTATCGCTTTTATTGAAGCAACATTTAAGCTTGGATCTTGAATATTATTCTGTTATTTGTTGTGCATGGTATAAGTCAGGTAGGAGAGGTCAGAAGGGTATTTTTTGGGCCTTCATTTGAAGCAGTAGACTATGAAATTATCACTTTACTCTTCAATTTGGGCTTCAAAGCATGAATGCTTGCATAGAGCCTGCAAAATAAACCCATATCAATATATTTTGTTTGTAACATAAGCATATCGTACCCATAAATAAGCTAAATTGATAAGTGGATGAACACATACAAGAAGAATGTGTCATAGTCCAAGGTTGGATTCCCAGTCCTTCTTCAGAATATTGACACATATCTCTCCATTTCTTGCAATATTAGGGTGGAAGATTTTTGTGAAAAAATACCCTGCAGTCCAAGCCAATCATTAATATTGAAAGATGCCCAAGTTTATTTCTCAATTTTTACAAGTCATGCATCCCCCTTATATATTTGATCATTAGATAAGCAGTAAGTAGAAAAACAAAAAGAATGTCCTCTAGGAAACTAAAAATATAAAGCAAGCATAATATCCATTTAAGAGAATTTAAATTGGATGAAGCATCATTATAAGGATCAAAAATTACCTCTCGGAGGAGAGTTTGGAAAATAATGAGTTAGAACTAGTTTCGTTCAAAAAACACCAAATTCATACGGAGTGCCAGCTATAGGAAAAAGAATCAATAAATGTAAATATAGCTCATGTTCCAAAAATCTAGTAATAACCATGCAAGAAAATGAATTCAAATGCTTCAGTAAATACAATATGAAAAAATGATCCCTTTCTCAAGCATAAAACATCCAAAATATGTCACATTGTTCTGGATTATTCTTTTAGAATTTACTTGGTCCTTCAATGTCCACAACTGTGATTGAAAAAGTTGTGATCATTCACCACCACTTTTGTACCTCCATGACGTGATTCATTAAGACTTTTTAGCTCGTTTGAAATTTCATTTATCACCATGGGTGGTAGGTTCTCATTTTCTGCCTGTAACACAAGATATATATGTATTTATGTATGAAAATCCACCTCAAAATGGAAAGTAACACAAAAATTTATTCCTGACAAAACTATATTAATTGATCGTGATAAACTCGAAATATAACAACCTACATGCAATTTTCACCACTGTCCATGATGTTGGGGTTTTACATTTTGTAAATTGAAGACTAATCAAAACTTTGCACCTTTAATTCTAGCATTGAAGTGATGAAATGAAAAGGGACTTTCTTGCAGTGCTGAAGAAACCAAAATATGGCAAAAATGTGTGTATTAGTAAAGACAAAACATAAACATTCACAATATGCCAATTATTAATAGCTATCTATGTATAGGAAAATGGTACTAGAAAGCACAACAAGGTCCAGTAAGAGATGAAAGGCCCCAACTATTTATTGATGTAAGGTTTTTACTTTTGAAAGGAAGAGGGACCTCGTTGCAGTAAGAAATAAACAAATTTATGCCAAAAATCTACGCATCAGGAGAAAAGGGGATAGAAACATTCATAATATGCCAATTTAGTTGTAGGAAATTAACCTCTATTAGATATATTTGAGTATCTATAATGAGCTAAAAGACCCCATCATCCATCAATAGGGTTAGGATTTTTACCATGTCCCACTGATATAAATGCCTGAAATTCAACTTTTAACAATGGTTGAAAACGTCCACTTTGCTGATTTGGTAGATGTAACCTCCCTTTCTAGTAGGTAAGATGGAATTTCACAACTCTCATTTACCTTGAAGGCTTGACAATGAAAAATTCAGTAAGGGATGTGGAAAGAATAAAGAACATATAACATATTCAAGGAATAAAGACCACTAGCCATGACAAGATAAAGGGGCCACATATTCATTCTTGTGTATATTGACTAATTGTATCAGGGTGAAAAATGTGTACAGTAGTAACATAATTCAAATGATGAGAGTTCAAAGAAGATCCCTACAAAACATTTGCAGGTTGGTGGTAGAAAACAATCAAGGTATGCATATGATGCAATGGTGCAGTTTTAGTAGGAAGAAATAAGAAAAGATATGAGGCTCCAAGAATTGGCAGGAGAAGAAAATATTTCTTCTTCTTTCTCTGGGACCTGGGATTCTTCAATTATTTTGCATGAGAATTCTACTAGTGACATAGTACATGAAAAATACAATGGCAATCATTTATCTAAAGAAAAAGGAAGCTTGTGAATGAATAACATGCTTTTTGTTCAACCCTTGGAATTGCCATTAGTGTTTTCTAGTCCTCTATCTCTCCATACAGATAATCGACCTTTCTAGTTCTCTATCTTTGTGTAAAAATAATCAGCCTACTCTAGTGCTCTATCTATACATTATATAATCAACCTTTTCTAGTGCTCTATCTCCGCATGAAAAATTTATATGAATCAAGTTAAAAATGCTCAAATGGGAATAATAAATTCTCAAATTGGCAACCGAATTAGCCTTGAATTCCAATGGTTATACCACTATATCCTCCATGGAAAGGGGGCTTGATGTGAGTGGTTTTGGGTGAATTAGATGAGAATTGTATATCAACGTAGCTTAGAATTTGGTACATATGAGCAAGTTGTAATTGCATTAATAAATGAGATTCGAAGCCAATGGCCATTGCATTATGGCTTTGTACATTGCTGGGAGATGAGAGATGTTATCTTCTTTTCCCCTTAAGTTTCAACCTTGATCAAGTCCTTTTTTAGCGTATAGGATAGGAACCATTCTATAGATGTATGATGATGTATATAACACAAATATATACAACTATATACTCTAGAAATTATTTGTCTTCGATTGTTCTTTGTACGACTGAGTTGGGTCAATATTACTTTTAACATTGAAAAGTTCATATAAATTACACTACATGCCTGAGAGGTTTGGTTTGCTCCATCTTCCAAAAAATAACATTCATGTTAGCATGATAGAATTTATATAATCCACTAACTAACATTGCATTTGTAAAGAATATCCTATTTTTTTTCTTAATCTCGTGTTGGTGAAACTCAATATTAAAATCCCCCTTAAACAAATATTCTAGTTTAGCATGGGCATACACATAGGTCTCGCTCCCTAGTCTTTACCCAAAAAGAAAGAAGTTGAAGTAAGCTAATGAAAATATTGATTCGATAATGGAAGGAATTGTGTCTACTTAACATGGGAAAGTTGTTTCCTATTTAATCATAGCTTATTATTAATCTATGTCTGTAGAGTCATTATAACATGGTTGACCAACAAATAATAGATAGTTCTCAAGTTTGAGTTTGTGAAGATAAGGGTTCAAAATTTTACTTAATGCTTATTAGACACTCACTTAATGGTTATTACACACCCACATTATCCATTAAGTCTGCACTGGAAACTTAGGACATTTATAGGAACACTGTTGTCAATGTCAATGATCACGGTATGAGAGAAGTTTGCATGCTTAACATAAATATTCATCACAAACATATATTATTGACATGTAAGCACAAAGGAGATAGAATAATTTTCAAACTAAGAAAACATCACTTTATAAGTTGAAAGAAACTATTAACAAATGGATTATGTACTTCGAATTCCATATAAGCAATGGTGAAATTTCGCCAAAATGTTTCGACAAATTGTCTTCATATATTTCTTCTTTGATAACGTGTCCTTCCTTCCAGCAAGAATGCTTGCATTCTGTCATGTCAAATCTACCTAGGTATTGTCATCAATCACATTTTGAGGTACATATTGCTATATTCGACAGAACTAGTTTGAAAAACATTTAACACTGCAACCCAGACAAGGAGGAGGCCTTGAAATGCCCAGGTTACAGAAGAAAATCAGTTTATGTTAGGTCCCTATACTACTAGCGTAACCCCTTATTGTTATTAGTACAACCCCCTTATTATATTGTTGTACCCATGTAGCCCCCATATTGTTATTATTGTGCCACATAGAAGCCCACTATTCTTATTATTGTGCCCTTACATTATTATTGTTATGTTACCTCTGATTACATTATTACCCCTTAGACTCCTATATATAGAAAGGAGGTCTTGTCATTTGTATCATCCAAGAATTTTTCATTTTTGTAATGTAAAGGAGGTTGCCCCCTCGAAGAGGCTTATTTCTAAGGTGTTGATCTATCTTTTCTATATTTTTGTGAGTTGGTTTCATAACATTTGGTATCAGAGCTTTGGATTCTAGGGTTTCGCTGCTCCAAACAGGTCATCATCGAATTTTAGCTATAACTTTTTCGCTACAAAGTTTCAGAAGCTAAAACAAAAACCACTTGAGAAGCAATTAGTCTGCACCTTGGGTCTGAATTTCCGATCTTGTCTCACTATATTTTCGGAGATATGATCTGAGGAATTTAGGGTTTTTGCAAGCTCTAGAACTTCATCTCAAATAGGTCATCACAGAATTTTTGCTATAATTTGTTTTCTACGAACGTTCAGACTCTGAAATTAAAATCTATTTGAGCCAAACTCATGGGGAAGCTTGGGCCCAAACTTTAGATCTTGTTTCTCTATATGTTCGGAGATACAGTCCAAGACATTTAGGGTTTTTGCAGGCTTTCGAATTACATCCCAAACAGGTGACCTGGGGAAAATCATCATAACTGTCTCTCTGAGCATCAGATTGAAATTTCATAAGAAGTTACAGAAAGAGGACGGATTGTAGGTTTCTATGTATATTTTTAAAATCCGAAGGTCAAAAAAGTGACATGTGGCTCTTCATACAAGTTCGCTCTTCTAAAAAGGTATATAATCAGGTCATCTTGGGAGATTGTGCATAACTCTTTCTTAGAGAATCCAATTTCGATCAAACTAGTGGCGTTAGAAAGAGGACGCGGAGGGATACTGCAAGTCGCGATTTCAAAACTGGAAGATCTGAAGTTATAGAGTTATAATCGTTTCAAGATCGATCTCCTAAAATCAAGAAAAGGTGATATGACGAAGTTTGATGGCAAGGATCTGATAAATTGGAAACTACATATGGAGCAATATTTTGATCTACATGAGGTGAAACTATTACAAAAGGTACACATTACATCTTCATATTTAGAACCGAATCAATTTTTATGGTATAAAGGGATTTTTTTCTCGTAAACCACTTGTTACGTGGTCAATTTTCATAGAGGAAATGATAACACATTATGAAGATACAAAGAGAAGCACCTTCTTTAGCCAATTGATAAATCTCAAACAAAAGTGTTCAATGGTAGATCACATTGAGGACTTTCAAAGTTTGAATATAAGGGAAAATTGTATTCAAGAGAAGCAGAGGATTGATGTCTCCATAAGGACTTTAAAGGATAACATTCAACATGAGGTTCGTCTTTGGGAACCTGATTCATTGGAGAAGACATTCAGGTTGGCAAGAAAAGTGGAAAGCAAAATTATGGTGAGAAGGAAGTCTACCCCTCACAACTATAAATATGGAAGTGTTGTTTCTCCTAGCCTTCCACAACCTACAAGGTTGACACCACAACAATTAGAAGGAAAAAGAGCAAAAGGACTTTGTTACAATTGTGATAACAAATAATTTAAAGGTCATAAGTGTGCTAAGAAGAAATTATTTTACATTGATTGTGAAGATGAGGAAGAAAAGGATCAAGAAACATCAAAAGAAGAGGATATACACCAAGAACCAACCCTAGATAAAGAAGAAATGAATCTAACCATATATTGTAAATCATTGGCAATAATTACCTCCTCAAACTCTCAAGATAGAAGGACATATCAAGAAGAAAAAGGTTCAAGAAGTGAAAGATCACATCAAGAAAGAAG
>APFE031571249.1:123467-151874 GCA_000404065.3 Pinus taeda
AATAGGATGAAGAAACAAAGGACTACATATCAGAATCAAGAAGTTGAATAAAAAGGACATTTTCAGGTATGTTAAGTTGTATATGTAGGTTCACTGTACAAAAAGAGTGTATACATATGCACTCACTTTCACAAGAGAAAAAGCGCGTATGGATTGGAAAATGAAGGAAATTCAAGATTGAAGAATACCTAGAGTCAATACCATGGTATTAGCCCACAATATTGAGCGAAGTAACGACTATTTGATCCCATCTAAGAATACCATAGGTTCTAAGTGTTGTTTTGGTCTGAGGTGTTGAGAAAGGCTAAAACTATATAAGGAGGAGAAGATCAAAGGGCTATGTGCACAAGTAATGATATCTTATGAAGTGTTAGATAAAAAGCAATTATGCATGTTATGGGTTTATGATGTTTTGCTTGATCTGGACTAAGTATGCACCTGAGAGTTTGATGATGGATGAGATATAATGATGGATTAGGATGATAATGATTTATCATTATTAGATATGATAATGGATAGGCTAGATCTGAGTGCTAACCAATTTTTTGTGCTTTAAATGCTATGATATGGGTATATCTGAAGTCTGGAATAGCTACGAAGTTATAAGTTTTTATTTGTAGATATGTACACTAGTTCGCCTTGGTGAAGGCACATATACACGTCGGTTCGACACTTCCACGTAGCGTATGCAAAAGAAAAGGTTTTTGTTTAGAGATGACTGATATAATCAATACTACTGTTGTTTTACTATTGTTTGTCAATTATGTCGTCATTAGATCTAAAAGTAAAATTGATTGTATAAGGAGACTGAGTCTGGTTGATTGATTGATTGAGAAAGAAGGGTGATCCTTGTTGTTATCTGTTTATAACTCTGTAATATGACAATAGATCTTCATAATGTTACTGGTTGTTACAGTTGTGATCAAGAGGTTTTATGATTCAGTATCTTTAGAGGTATATGCAGGTTGAACTAAAGGAAGTAGCGTATAAATGCAGATTGGCTTCATTTAAGGAGCCTATACATTCTTACACATGAATTTTGATGTTACAGTTGGTTCTGGTTGCTGATGCAGTGTTCTGGGTTCAGATCTGTGTACTGGCTACAACGATTTGTTTGTTCCAGTTGTTTGGTTGAATCTGATTGTTTGAATGAATGGTTGATTCAGTTGTGATTGTTTGATTCTACATGTCAGAGGTTTTAGTGAATGATTGATTCCGTTCTGTAAGAGGTTCAATGATTGTTTGATTTAGTATGTCATAGGTTTCAGTGACTGATTGATTTAGTTATGGTTGATTCAGAGATTGATGACTGGGTTTCAGTTATATCATAGATTGATGACTGGGTTTCAGTTATATCAGAGATTGATGATTGAGTTTCAGTGATTGGTTTATGTAAATGTATTTGATGGATGTATTGCAATGGTGATTGATTTTGAGCTTCAATGTTACTGATGGGTCCAGTATGAAAATTTGATGAAATGTGGCCTACATATTGTGGTGTTTTGTACCAAGAGTATCCAGTATGAAAATTAATGAAATGTGGTCCCTGGAGGAAGAGAGAAGGTTATAGCCTTCTGTAGGTCGGCGCCTACGTACTAGTAAACATATTGGCTAGTAAAAGAGCTAAGGGGTTGTATCTCCCTTCTAGTAGAAGTTGGAAAATGAGAGAAGGTTGTATCCTTCTGCAAGTGGGTGCTTGCGTATTGGTATGAGTCTGCATGAGTCCAAGATTGTAAATAGATTATTATTTTATATTAAAAGAAGACAGAGACAACAACAGCAAGTGGTTTTTCTCCTGCATTGGGTTTCCACCTTAAATCTTGGTGTTCATGTGCGTTGCTTATGTGTGATGGTTTATTCTGTTATTACTGCACATGGTTAATGGTTAATGTTTAATAAAGTATTGATGCACTGATTAAAGATCAACATATGATGAATTAACTGAATCATAAGTTCACTAGATATGTGCTGGTTGCCTTAAGAACATTTGTGTGCACACACAAGTTCCCTTCGCTGAAGTAGCGTATATAAATCTGATTATGAAAATGAAAAAATTATTGATTTGTGAATACTGATTCACCCCCTCCTCTCAGTATTATTCCCAACACTTTGCAATCATATTAACTTATTAGTTAACTTAATATTTATTTCATTATTATTTGATCCTATAATATTCCCTATAGTAATATAAGTTTATATGTAGAGAATAATAAAATATTTTTATCTTTCATGTTCTTAATTCGTATAATTTTTATTAACTAAAAATAAATTTATTTTGTTAAGTATAGATTTAAATAGTAAATCTAACCAATTAGCTATTTTATTAATGAAATATCTAATTCTTCCCTAAATCTTGATCTGGTCAAATATAGTTGTTTCCCAATCAATTATAGCCATTCCCTTTGGTCAAATTAGTTATTTCTTTCTAGCCGTTGGAATGCTCGATCTCTCTATTTTATATGTTGCCAAGGCATGGTTCTTCATCTTGTCCTAACGATGAACCACACTTGTTGGTTCGAAACACGTCGACAAATGAATTTCGATGTGATCATTGTCGAAAACATGTCTCAAACACTTGATAATGATCACAAAAGCCTTAATTCTATAATAATTTGCACTATTTGCACTATTTGCACTATTTCTAGTATAATATGAACTATTTGCACCCAAATGTGAAACTAGGGAACATAACTAAAGATGAGGAAGAACTTATAATAAAAATGCACAAGCTCATCGGAAATAGGTAATTTTCTCCACATTTCTATATTAGTTTGGGCTAATTTTTCATGCTTTTTCGAAAAAATAAATTTATCAGTTTTTATTTTCTTACAAATAAATTTGCTTAAATTTTTCTTAAAAATAAATTCGACCAAATTTTACTAGAAATTTTAATATTTTTACTAAAATATCACCAAAATTGTTTGTTAAAAATTCTAAACTTCCTTATTAAACATTGTGACTCATTTGGCAACAACCCATTATTAAAAATAACCATTAATTACAGTTTTTACAAACCTAGATGATCCATGTGTTGTGTTTGAGTTGCAGGTGGGCGTTACTAGCTAGCAGAATTCTAGGGAGAATAGATAATCAAATAAAGAATCACTGGAATACTTACATGAGCAAGAAATTGGAATTGAGCAAAAATGGATCTAAAAGAAAAGTTGAAGATCTAAGGTACTGTTAGTCTGAGCATGATCATGAATCTTCACATAATTTACCACTAGATTTACCTTTTTCACAACCATGTGTAACAAACGATATTAAACTGAACTTAACTAAACACAAAACTCATTATTCAAAAGAAGTTGAAATGGTTTCATATGAGCAATATAGGCCTTCTAGTGAATCAGAATTAAGATAAATCCATCTTCAAATTTTGGATAATCACATTAATAATTTCGTTCCATACATAGATGGGAATATGTATGAATATTTCCAAGGTATTTATTTTGCAACTACAACTCTATAGTGCATGATTACTTAAATTCTCCCTTGTGAAGATATGGGAGAATATTTGAATGAGCTTACAAAGTGCATTGAGGTTATATTGTAAAGGGACACAATTGTGTTAAATAGATTTCATACATTGTGACTAATTGCCTTTCACAGTTGTTGTAGAGTGGGTTTAGTGCTATGTTGGAAAAGAGATATCATGTTTCTCTCACAGCCTCATAACTATGAGTGCAATAAGAATTTCTATGCACAGCTGGGCTGTTTATTCTTTGGCTTTGGGTGACAGCTGGGCAGCTACATCCCCCCTCGTGAAAACATTACAATTGTAGTACTTCATTGTTGCTAGTGGTAGGCTTGTAAGACACATTTGATCATTGACACTTCAAAATTTTGTTTAACAGGAGATTGGAAAGTTTGATCATAGTGATAACTCAACATGAGTAGCTAGAGAACTTGAATACTAAGAGTGAGTTTATGTGAATACCTAACTCGATATAGTTTGGTCATGGCCAAGACATGAAAGTGAATAGACATATGGATACCTATCTCAAAATCAAGTTGGTCTTATGCACAACATTCCCCTAATCGGAATAGAAGGTCTCAAAGAGAGAGAATTACATAAAAAAATCCCCCCCTAATGCTAAGCATGGGACATGGGACATGTAATGAAGATGTCACATATAAATCCCCCCAAAACACATTATTTCCCATGCAAATGTTTCACAAGCTAACATGTGTGGCCTTTAGTAGAGGTAAAGAAGAAATATCCACTAAAACATGTTGGCCAACTAAAAATAAGAAAGGTCGCTCAAGTTTTCCCTAGAAATAGAGTTGTCCACCAAAAAGAGCTAGTGTCATAATGTGGAAAAACACAATCCATTATAATAGGTTGAGACTTCTTCATGGAAGAACCATCTGTTAAAAACTGGTGGGGATAGATCCTCTAGACCTATAGAGGAGAAAACATTATTTCCCTCTCGAGAATAAGTGGTCATAGACTCAGATGTGTCAACATGAATGAATAGTCAAGAATCATGCCTCCCATCACAATAAAACAATGCATCCATTGTAAAACCACCAACTTCTAGAACATAAAAAATCCAAATATGGTGGGGTTGATAGTGATATTATCACAACATGGAACATTTAAGGACCAATATGCAAAATGCACCATCATATTTGCACTATAAAAAGATTGTATCTGGTCCAAGAATAACATAGAGGAAGACTTCATAAAGTCTTCCAAGAACATCATAGAGGATGCCTTCATAAAGTCTTAAAAATATTTATTGAAAGACCTAAGAAAAAAATTATCTAAGGAAAGGTTTTAAACACTAGAAGATAGATGATCCAAAAACAATAATTCCCCAGTGATATGGCAATGCCACTAGCAAACAATCTTCAGATCAACCAAACATTAAGTTGACCAAAAGCCCCAATTCCTTGGTAAAAAAAAACTTTGTGATGCCACCAAACAAAAGTTTCATATATCTATTTCAAAAATAAGGGATAGAAATGGTCTAAATCCACGATTCTACAATCATAAAATAGGGATTCCACTAGTGAAAAGTCATAGGTTTGTTGCTGGAAAAGTTCCTGAAATAAAACAACAATAAACCTTGATGCAAGGCACTCAAATATTGTGCACAAATAGATTCATAAAATAGGCTTAAATATCCTAAAATATGGTGCCCTATTCCAGCTAATAAAATCACCATGAAAAACCAACTTATTCCATAAAAATCCATAAATTGCATAAAATCATCCATATATCATAACTTGTAACTGTCAAAACTAGTCCCACTCAGTCGCTAGATAAATCTCTTAACATAAATGCCATATTTGGACCATAATGGCACAAAATATAGAGGTGGAAAGGGTGGGAGGCGATCATCTTCAATCTGAAAGGAAATCATGAAACTAACTTTGAGTGTGGACTAGGAAAGATACTAATAATCAAGCTGAGACATTGGCACTTTGTCAAGGCATTTGGACTTCAGAATCAAGAAGGATGAGGAATATTTTGGTTATATGATACTCAACAATTATTATTAGGGATATGCAATACTTTACAAACTCCAAGGATTGAAAATTACTAAGGCTCATGCTCAGAAATCAAAAGGAAGCAAGGAGGTTCCAGTCAATAGAGTTTTTTCATGTGCTAAGGGCACAAAATAGCCAAGTGGGCCAATTATCTAATCATTTGGCTCTTCTAGATGAGGAAAAATTAAAGACAAAATGGGGGATAATATCTTCATCCCATATCCCATAACATAATTTATATTACCTATAATTCAATATAAAATGTCAAATTGCAATGAAGGACAAAAATAGAGACAAGGTGGTGTAGTGCATTCAATCTGAATTGATGGGTATTAATAAACCACAATGCCCGAGTACTCTCTCACATATCACTTGCAATGACATTGTAGGACCTTAATGGCATAAAATGTTTCTAAAAATTGTAAGTGCAATTATTTTGGTTTGTTTTGTTATGGAATGTGTTGGGTTCAAGGATGATAGTGGCTTCTAGAGACCAAACCTTTCCCTTCAACTTCTATTTTAATGTGTCATTAATATTTTTTTCTATGCTTGTGTTTTGGCAAACTTTCTACTAAAAATGGGATGCACCATTCTGTAATAGAGCATCATTTCAAGTTTAGATATGTGCCTTTTCAAGCTTGTGTCATGAAAAGCATGGAGGGTTTGGAGGATGGCTAGGAAGAGTGACCCAAGTCGGTGCTTTTCATGTAAGCCATCATATTCACATCATGCTTTGACACAGGATGAATTTCTCCTCGTTGACAATTAGGTACCTGTCTCAAATGTGAATAATATATTTTTGATGAAGTTGAAGCTCAAAACTCCATACATGTAGGATTACAAGAGATTGTGAAAAATTGGAAAAGGAAAAATAAGAAACTTGAAGGTAGGTATCATGCGCTTTACCAATTATCCTAGGCATCACTAATTCTCAGTCTTTGGGTTCACTTGAGGATATCAACTAGTCTACTCCAATTATTGCAAAAGATGAAAAAAATTGTTCATAAAGCTCTAAGAGATTTGGACATAGAACACGTGGATCGAGAGCTTTAGTTATTGACATATACCAAGAAAGAAGCTAATAACGGGCATTTATTGTTTCTAACTCTAGGTTTATCTATGCTTTGTAAGGTATGTCTAATATATCTAATACCAAGACAGTTTCTTGGAATATACACTAGTATAACTCCATGCCATATCTTCATGGAAGTTACATCAACCCAACATATAGGAAACAATTTAAAATTTTGGGAACTTTTTGAAAGATTGTCTTTATAGAAAGATCCTTTTTGTTTGCATTATTATGATGTATGGTGTGACTAGAGTAATGTTTAATACAAATTATAACCATTAAGTTTTTTTTTAAATTACCACCAAAATCATCTGAGAAAGTAGCACTAGTAGATAATGACGTTGGCCTTATATTAGTGCCCTCTAGCTACTCACTTAACTCCACAAAATTACCAGCAATAAAACAATGCTAGAGAAAACCTGGAAATAAGGGATGATCCAAAAAAAAGGTTCAACAACTCATAAGAAATTTCTACTAATCAAAAAAATCGAAATTGTCCATTGAAGTGAACCTTAAGAGAGGGTTTAGACCATAGGGAAAACCCTAAGAAACCTTAAACAAAGAAACAAATCTGAAAACTCTAGATGAATAACCCATAGGGTAGTGCCTCTAGCCAAAAATATTCAAATTAGTTGCACTATGTAAAACGAAATAGGTTCTCACATGCTCTAAAACTGTCCAAGGCCTACAACGATATCATGGACCCATCAAAATAAGTACAAGGAGATGCTTACCAATACAATGCTTAGGAGGTTTCCCTAGCCTATGAGCAGCATGAGTTAGAACCCTCGACGAACCCTCTGCGACCTTCATTGCGGACCCTCTGCAACCTTCACTGCTACATAATTAAGAAATGCCCTCTGCGACCTTCATTGTGAACCTTTTGTGACCTTTACTGTCAAACAATCACCCCCTGCGACCTTCACTATGCCTAGTGTGAAACCTGTCATTCCCTGCTCACCTCTCTTGCTCAATCTATAGAGCAAGGAATGGATCTCATCACTCGAACTACTACTCCGAAAAGGCAAGGAAAGACTAATTCACTTAGTCACTATCCTTCACATATGGAACTGGACTAGTTGAATGACCAGCTTAGTTGACAGAACGATTGGCCCCTCTTGAAATGTTGCTCAACCTACGTGCCTCTGCGACCTTCACTACCAGCAAATGATGCTCAACATGCGTGCCTATGTGACCTTCACTACTAGTAAATGCTACTCAACCTACATGCCTCTGCGACCTTCACTTCCAGGAAATGCTTCTAAATCTGTGTACCTCTGCGACCCTAGATGCTCAACCTGTGTGCCTCTACGACCTTCACTTCCAGGAAATGTTTCTCAACCTGCGTGCCTCTGCGACCTTCACTGCCAGGAAACGATGCTCAAATTATGTGCCTCTATGATCTTCACTTCCAAAAAATTAGAAATAATGCCCTCACCATAGTTTAATTTTTGTTTGAGTTGCTTTTTTTTATGTGCTTGACCATAATATTTAATAACAAATACCCTAAAATACTAATATTTCTCTATGGTATATAAAAACCCAAGATCCCCTAGTTATATAGTCAATATAATGTTTTTTTTTTACCCCAATATGAACGCACGTGATATAATATTTCTTCGTCAGTGAAGCCCTAGTGACAGATGGACTCTCTAGAAGAGAATAAAATGGAATTTATTGCAGGTGAATTTGACACACAGATAAAATTCTCAGTTTATGGAGAAACTCAAGGAGTTTGAAAAAAAGATAAATGCTCAGCTGGAGGAAAAGCTTAAAGGAGTTGAGCTGCAGAAAAGGACAATTGTCGAAGAAAAAGGTTTTTGTGAACTTAAACAAGGAGTAAACCTTGAAGAAAGAGATAATAATAATGTTGAAAGGAGACTAGTTTAAAGTCTCATGGTCCATTTCGAAACTGAGGATCAACATGAAGAAAATGCTCATGAGAGACTAGTTGAGAGTCTCACAAGTTGTGTGGAATTTCACCATATGATAGTTGAGGTGTTAATGGAGGAAATAGGCCATGATGATTTTGATTTTGGTGTATGAATGCAAGAGTTGTTCTAGATGAAGGACATAACATTGATTTTTTTGTGTAGAGAGGAGAAATAGTCACTAAGTATTGTTATACAGGCTGGAAGGAAGACAAAGGATAGTCAAGATGAAGAGTATGTGCCATGGGCAAATGAAACCATGGAAGAAAAAATTGAGGGTGATGAACAGGTGTGTGGATATTAATGAGGATGTTGTTATAGTGGATGAATAATATGAAGGTTTGATGGGAAGCTTGGAAGCTTTAGCTCTACATGAGGGAGAGATGCTAAAAGAAACAAAGGAAACTTCAAAGTCCCGTATTTTTAAAATAGATAATTGGTTTGTGTATGCAGATGTGCGGGAAAAAATGAAATGGCTTGGAAATACTTTAATTAATGAAGTACAAGAACCATTGGGAGAGGACCTGCAGGATTGATGAAAAGGCACCAAAAACATTGCAACTAAATTTATGTTTTTATAAAATTGGTTGAATAATCCAAGGACAAAGAATAAAGTGAATTGTAATAATCCAAGGGATGATAAGGACAATTTTTCCATGGAAAAAATGCAACAACAAATAGACAGTAGTGGTGATGAGTTCCAACATAAAATGAAGACGATGGTGAAAGCAGTTCCGAGCAATTGTTATCTTGATGTGTTAGTGGAGGACAACAATGAATTTTAGACAAGAAATAATGGGTTGTGCTAGCTAGAGGATAGATTGGATGTGCAAATAAAGAGAATAAGGAAGTTGGTGTTGAAGAAGCCTTAGCAGAAGAGGTATGCAGGGCATAGGAGAATAAAGGAAAACACATTGTAGAGGATAGAGAAAGTTTTCATCAGCAAAGGAGGAGGAATACAATAACAAGAGAAAACAGTGGAGCAACAACATGACAAGGAGAGGGACCAACTATAACATAAATTTTGGGATGGAGGAAGACTCACTTCATCAGCACATGATCAAGAGACCATGAATAGTTTTCACCTTGGGACTTTGATGTAGGTGCATAGGCTGAGCACAAACTTGATGAAGTTTAGACCAAAGCTTACCAATGTGATGGGATGGTCACATGGTAGAGCTAGGGGGAATTTTGTTAAGAAATTTTAAGTTTAATTTAGGAGGGAGTTTTTTTTTTTTAGTATAAGTTGGAGAAGGTATTTTCTAATGTAAAAAAAAATAGTTTTAAGTTTCCCTTATTTTGTGGAGAAGGGGAAATGATTCACCCTTTGTGACTCTTGGTTGCCATGATCGCTTTCTTTTGGGTAACAATAAGAAAAGAGTGTTTGGAGAGGAGAAGTTCTTGAGTGAGGAGAAGAGAGGATGAGAAGAGAGGAACCCATTGTTTCTCTGGGTATTACAATTCTAAAGTTTGTAGAATCGCCCATACCTTCAATTTGTGTGAATTGGAAGGTAATTTTATGTGAATGGCATAAATGAATAAGAATTTACACTATAAATTGTGTTATTGTTACATGACATGAGATTGAATCGAATCCATGTGTTTAAACCAAAGTGGTGTCTACTTATGCGCTATTGTTACTTGCGATTTTTATTCATGTGCATTGACATTGGTCAGTTTATGAAAACTTGTAGCTTGTTGAACTGATTTATATTAAGAATTTGAATCTTGTAGATTCAATCACTGTGTAGTTATTCAAGTATCTTTGGCATTCTTGTTGTAATGGTTCCAAAACCCCATGGAGGAATGCTTTGTGTTCTAGAATAATGATTCTTGGTATTACAACAATTTGAGTGTTGTTACAAAGACAAAGTACCCTATTTGGAATTCTGAAAATAAAAACTCTATTTGACAGTTTGTTTGATTGACAAATTTAGCATTGCAAAATCCAATGAAGGATGCTAGGTAAATTGTATATTGTGTTGAGCAGTTAGTTATGGACATGAACGTTTCTTTGGAAGGATTCAAGTCGATTCATCTTCCCTGAAACTTCAATACATGATTTTAACGGGCGATACAAAATCATTTCATAGTGATGGAACAATAAATTGAAAAACAGGCGCTACGAAATGATTTCCTAGCATCTGATAAAAAACTTTAAACTTTGAAAGACTGCATGTCATTTTGAATCCCCTTTTGGCTTGCTTTTGTATTGCCCAGTTGTGTGGGTATTTTATTGTTGGGCATTGAATGTGACAAAGGGAAGAATCAATTGTTATATGGGTATAAACATGAAGGATTAAAACATTGGGACAAACGCTTAAATGAGTGTGTCAGAGCATTATTTTATTGCATACATTATTTGTTAAGTTGAAGTGTATGCAATTGGATTTATGAAATGAGGTTAGATAAAGAGTGGACAGTAAGAGGAAAATCTCTCATGGAATTCATAAAAACAAATTCATATTCTTATATTGAATGCATATGTTCAACGTTTCTTGAAATATTGTTGTATTGAATGTAAAGTTCAGAGTTACGTGGAGTAGATTGGTGATATTGGCACTGGTGTGACTTGGCCGCCATCAATAACCCTTTGTAGGGATTTTGCCTCGTATAGGGAGACAAAACCCCAAGATGAAGACCCACTTGCAATCTTGTATACGATCCAATGTGTTTCCTTGCCTTCCAGTACAACAAATTATTAGTGTAATTGAGTAAATAAGTTTACAACTAATGGAATCAAGTGGACACTTCATGGTGGCATTCTCATCCATAATGGTCTTTAGAGTGTACATTTGTCTCCAATTTCAAGAAGGAGGTTAATCAAGGACCCTTTTAGGTGGTTTCAAAGTCAAAGGGGGTGACAAGTCCATGGTGCATCCCTCAAGTGGTAGGTGTCATGTGATATAAAGGTGGAGTGAAGTGGGGGAATTAGGGGGAGTCTCCAAGCACATGTCATAGTACAAGGGAAGCCCACATTTGGGTGTATAAATGTAGGAGGAGAAATCATGTTGCACAAGTTACCCTGAACTTTGTATTTCCACCCTTATTTATGTGCATTTTTCCTTTTTATTGATTTTCTTTTATAACTACCTAGGGCTCCAGGGGATGAGATCATGATGCGAGAGATATATCATTGAATATCCCCTTAAGGTTGGCTAGTTCATCGCCAACGAAGGGTTGGGGTAATCGTGGGTTTCTTGATGATGTATGGGGCTGATATGAGGTCCCTAAGAACCAGGGCGATGGCCATAATGACGGTGGTAGAGCTCATGTTTGGCTTTTGCCCACCTACTAAATTTGTATGTCTCGACCATATTTTGCATTTTATCATACATTTCCTATTGAGAGTGGTCAAATTATGTTTTTTACTTTCTTTCTAGTTTCATCAACCTATGGGGCATCGTTTTTGGCCTACCTCAAAGTGTGGACAAGGGGAGGGGGAAGCTAACTCCTTGTGGCCCAATAGACAAATGTGGACCTAGACGAGAAATATATGAAACAGGGTTATAATAAGTGGAGGGGAGTGACGTATATGGTGTCGAGAAGTGGGACCACGCAATGAAAATCGAGATTTCCCATGTAGTGGAACTCCTAAAGCTGGGAGGCAATAAAGGAGATCCCATGGGACTAGGATACAAGGTTAACCACCAAGTTGGATAAAGGGGACAAAGGTACAAACCAAAGCCATTCTTCTTGTCGAATACCCCCACCAATCCATGCCCAAAAGTGTCCATGATAAGTAAAAAAAAGTACCCAACTACATAATCAAAAACCATACCTTCGAGTTTGGAAGGCCCACCTTCAAACATACGATCATGACAGATGGGTGAGGGATGTAATGGCTGGCTCAGGTGGTGGAGATGGTGGCACATCGAGGTATCTGGTGGCTGCAAGGGGATGCTTGTTGCCAGTTGAGGACCATCTAGGAGAAAAAATTTCTTCTATGGGTTTCACGTAGGTGGTGGATAACAACGACAATCTTTCTTAGTGATAATGAAATAAATAGTATATCCCTAATGATTCCAGTGAGGCAAAGACATGCAATTGAAATTGCAAAAGTTAAAAACTTCCACATAATAGCCAAATGAAACAAAGCCTTTTAAATAATTGCAAAATGAAGAAACTTTGTTGCACGAGTGTGGATAAACGTGATTGAACCCAAATCCAAATAAGATTGAAAGAATGCTTAAATCCATATGAGACTCTTCCATCAAACAAGCCACTAAAAGGATATAACATCATACAAATTGGTGTGATCTAAAGGACAAAGTTTAAGTATGACAAAGTGAATACAAGCCTCCAGAAGACACTGCAACAAAAACTTGACTTAGGGACATTGAATCTCTAAATGACCACCAAAAGAAAACATGCAACCTCTTAAGAGTTATAGATATCATAGCATGTTTATGAAAACACATAAAAAATTGAACAAAATCACCAATCAAAATAGTGTTACAAAGAAGCTCAAAATCTCAATTAATTAATATTTAATCACAATTTATGAAACTAAATTTTAAGATAAGTAAATAAAAATTTAGATCATGTTCAAAATCTTCTTTTAAACTCTTAAGTTCTAAGCATTTCATAAAGCAATTTTACTTCTTTGAAAGTATTCCACTTAGATAAAAATATCGAAGCCTTGGAAAAAAAATATAATTCTAATGTTAATTGCGCACAAAAACGGAAATCCAAATGAGTTTTATAGGAATACTCGACCCTTTGTCTTGTGAGGAGGAGCCCACCAGCCATAACAACAAAAAAAAAGTCTTGTATTCATATACTTTGAAGAGAACACTTTCGTTAGTTTATGCACAAATGCCACACCCAGGCCTAAGGAGGAGTCTCTTGGTAATGTTAGGGTTAAGATTTAAAGATATGATTCAAATCATTTTCTATCAAAGAGAAATAGGAGTTAACAGTGGGAAAATGAAAGGAAGAGATGGAAACCAACAAAGTGATTATTTCAAAGCCTCAAATTAATCATCAACTTACATAATAGGGAATTAAAGGTGTTTGGTAACTCACACTTGATAATCAAGCACTTGATATAGGAATCCACTCCTTGAGACATCTATCTCTCTTCCATCCTGGGCATGATTCATTGCATAAGTGGGAAATTCAAGAAATTCAAGTGGTATCACATCCTTTGGGAACACAAATCACTTATTGACAAAAGAGAAAACAAAGTTGTAAGGAGAAAAGGGAGGGTTTTATTTATAAACAATTGTAACCATGATCAATGAATACCATGATATCCACTTAACTGCATATGATTACGAATCATACCAATGTTCAGAGCAAGGTAAGTTGACATTCAACCACGTAGCAAAGACAACATGGATATGACTTATAGTTATATGCAACTCACTCCTATTTATTGTCACTCCAGTTAATGAATGCTTCACATGGATGTCAAAGGACAATGGTAGGATACTGCTTTAGCCCATTTCATAGTTCGGATGGATTGCTCATGGTTTGATAATCAATTTTTTGGAGTTGAGTCCTAGAGCAACTTGTCCCAATATCTCAATCTTGGCATATGCCCCCTTTTCCATGGTCTAGTTTGAAATATTCCCCTTTTTTGTAGATTGAACCCCCCTTGCCTCATTCTTTTCATTGGATCTTGATGCAAAAAATAACAATGAATAGATCTATTTGGGAGACATTTCTAGTTTAGTGAGAAATTTTATTTGGCCTTTTTGGAAATTTTCTTTGTGCCTCTGTTATTGTTTCTCTACACTATTACTTATGGATATAATCTCGTTGGACAACCATGAAGCAATTGAATTTTGTCTCTCCCATCAAAAGCTTGAAGCCGCCATTATTAAACTCTCAATGAACTCTCATCAACACCAAAACACCCTCAACAAGCAAGAAACTAATTTAAATTTGATGTATGAAATATTGATAAAAAATTTACTACAATAAAAAAAATATATTCAATACAACCATCCAAGAAACATTTAAAAATCTTAAAACAATACCACATAAATCAATTTTGAGTCACTACTTTGCAGGGAATAAATTAACAATAACTATAATTAGCTCCTTTGTCTAATAAACTTCAACCAAAACTCTCCCAACATCAAAATAAAATCCCATAAAAAATTTCCCAACACCAATAAACCCACCACATTAATTTTAATTATATTTCCTTTTTAATGTTTTATATAAATAATACTAGTCTTCTTTCCTACAACCGCACTAATTTATTTTTTCAATAATAATGATCCCACACTTTATTAGTGATATATTTTGAATTTTTTTTAACACGTGTGGACATCCTACGATGTGACCTTGACCTGGAATATAGCGCTGTTAGTTAATAAAATATTTCCGTGTTGATAAAAAAAGAAAGCAGGAGCAAACAATATGATAGATAAATAAATATGAAATGAAACACGTTTCAATAAAACATTAAAATCTTGCCAACGATATTTAATAGAAAGTTCCACTTATAAATAATTAAATATTAAGTCAAACACGTTTCGATCAAATACATCTCAATCTGACTTTATCTTGCCAACCATACTTAATAGAAAGTAAGCTTATAAATAATTAAATATTAAGTCAAGCACCTTTCGTTGAACACATAATTATTAATGTCTTGACTTTGCAGAAAGGAAGGTAAATTGGATTGTAAATGGAGTTTGATTTTTGAATGTTAATGTGTCTCAATTTTTTAGACTAAATTGTGGTGGAATTTTTATTTATGTTATTTAAATTGATTTCCATATTTAATATATGGATTTGATATTTTGAACATTTTTTTAAGGTATTTAAATTGTGTATTAGTTACTTACTAAATTTACAATTTTAATAGATTTTTATTAGATTTTAAAGAAAAATTTACTAGAAAATTTTCTAAAAATTTACCAGAAAATTTTTCAAAAAATCACACTTAAAAACAACTTCGATTGTAAATTTTGATATCGATGGCGTTCCACATTTAGTGCCAAGTATGACCAACTCTTCGTTTTGAATAGGCAAGCCTCTCGGAGCATTTTGACTCTGTGAATCCTCTACTTTCCACGTAATGGCGCGTGCAGCCGCACCATAAAATATTGGTTAAGAAATTTTAAGTTTAATTTAGGAGGAAGTTTTGGTTTTTTTAGAATAAGTTGGAGAAGGTATTTCTAATGTAAAAAAAATAGTTTTAAGTTTGCATTATTTTGTGGAGAAGGGGAAACGATTCACCCTTTGTGACTCTTGGTTGCCACAATCACTTTCTTTTGGGTAACAATAAGAAATGAGTGTTTGGAGAGGAGAAGTTCGTGAGTGAGGAGAAGAGAGGACAAGAAGAGAGGAACCCATTGTTTCTCTGGGTATTACAATTCTAAAGTTTGTAGACTCGCCCATACTGTCAATTTGTGTGAACTAAAAGGTAATTCTATGTGAATGGTGTAAATGAACAAGAATTTAGACTGTAAATTGTGTGATTGTTACATGACTTGAGATTGAATCAAATCCATGTGTTTAAACCAAATTGGTGTCTACTTATGAGCTATTGTTACTTGCTTTTTTTATTCATGTGCATTGACATTGGTTAGTTTATGAAAACTTGTAGCTTATTGAACCGATTTATATTAAGAATTTGAATCTTGTAGATTCAATCACTCTGTGGTTATTCATGTATATTTGGCATTCTTGTTGTAATGGTTCCAAAACCCCATAGAGGAATGTTTTGTGTTCTAGAATAATGATTCTTGGCATTACAACGATTTGAGTGTTGTTATAAAGACAAAGTACCTTGTTTGGAATTCTGAAAATAAAAACCCTATTTCATTGTTTGTTCGATTAAAAAATTTAGCATTGCAAAATCCAATGAAGGAAGCTAGGTAAATTGTATATTGTGTTGAGGGGTTAGTTAGGGACATGAAAGTTGCTTTGGAATGATTCAAGTCGATTAATCTTCCTTGAAACTTCAATACATGATTTTAAAGAGCGATACAAAATCATTTCATAGCGACAGAACAATAAATTGAAAAACAGGTGCTGCGAAATGATTTCGTAGCGTCTGATAAAAAAAATAAAAAAATTGAAAGGCTGCATGTCATTTTGAATCCCCTTTTGGCCTGCTTCTGTATTGCCCAGTTGTGTGGGTATTTTATTGTTGGGCATTGAATGTGACAAAGGAAAGAATCGATTGTTATATGGGTATAATCATGAAGGATTAAAACACTGGGACAAGTGTTTAAATGAGTGTGTCAAAGCATTATTTTATTGCATACATTATTTTTTAAGTTGAAGCGTATGCAATTGGATTTCTGAAATGAGGTGAGATAAAGAGTGGACAGTAAGAGGAAAATCTCTCATGGAATTCATCAAAACAAATTCATATTCTTATATTGAATGCACATGTTCAATGTTTCCTGAAATATTGTTGTATTGAATGTAAAGTTCAGAATTACGTGCAGTAGATTGGTGATATTGGCACTGGTGTGACTTGGTTGCCATCAATAACCCTTTGTAGGGCTTTGATCTCGTATAGGGAGACAAAACCCCAAGATGAAGACCCACCTGCAATCTTGTATAAGATCCAATGTGTTTCCTTGCCTTCCAATACAACAAATCATTAGTGTAATTGAATAATTAAGTTTACAACTAATGGAACCAAGTGGACACTTCATGGTGGAATTCTCGTCCATAATGGGCTTTAGAGTGTACATGTGTCTCCAATTTCAAGAAGGAGGTTAATCAAGGACCCTTTTAGGTGGTTTCAACCTCAAAGGGAGTGATAGGTCCATGGTGCATCCCTCAAGTGGTAGGTGCCATGTGATATAAAGGTGGAGCGAAGTGGGGGAAATAGGGGGAGTCTCCAAGCCACATGTCATAGTACAAGGGTAACTATGATAAGGGAAGTCTACATTTGGGTGTATAGATGTAGGACGAGCAATCATAGTGCCAAAGTTACCCTGAACTTTGTATTTCCACCCTTCTTTATGTGCCTTTTTCCTTTTTATTGATTTTCTTTTATATCTACCGAGGGCTCCAGGGGAAGAGAGCATGATGTGAGAGATATATCATTGAATAGACCCTTAAGGTTGGCTAGTTCATTGCTAACGAGGGGTTGGGGCAATCATGGGTTTCTTAATGATATAGGGGTCCGATATGAGGTCCCTAAGAACCAAGGCGATGGGCATAATGATGGTGGTAGAGCTCATGTTTGGCTTTTTCCCACATGCTAAATTTGTATGTCTCGACCATCTTTTGCATTTTAACGTACATTTCCTATTGAGAGTGGCCAAATTATGTTTTTTACTTTCTTTCTAGTTGCATTGGCCTATGGGGCATCGTTTTAGGCCCACCTCAAAGTGTGGACAATGGGAGAGAGAAGCTAACTCCTTGTGGCCCGATAGAGAAATGTGGACCCGGACGAGAAACATATGAAACATGGTTATAAGAAGTGGAGGGGAGTGATGTATATGGTGTCGAGAAGTGGGACCACGCAACGAAAATTGAGATCTCCCATGTAGTGGAACTGCTAAATTTGGGAGGCAATAAAGGAGATCCCATGGGGCTAGGATACAAGGTTAACCACCAAGTTGGATAAAGGAGACAAAGGTACAAACCAAATCCATTCTTTCTGTCGAATCCCCCAACCAATCCATGCCCAAAAGTGTCCATGACAAGTAAACAAAAGTACCCAACTACATAATGAAGAACCATACCTTCGAGTTTGGAAGGTCCACCTTCAAACATACGATCATGATAGAGGGTGAGGGACGTAATGGCTGGCTCAGGTGGTGGGGATGGTGGCACATCGAGGTATCTCTTGGGCGCAAGGCTTGTTGCCAACTGAGGACCATCTAGGAGAAAAAAATTCTTCTATGGGTGTCACTTGTAGGTGGTGGGTAACAACAACAATCTTTCTTATTGATAATGAAAGAAATAGTATATCCCTAATGATTCCAGTGATACAAAGACATGCAATTGAAATTGCAAAAGTTAAAAACTTCCACATACTGGCCAAATGAAACAAAGCCTTTTAAATAATTGAAAAATGAAGAAACTTTGTCGCATGAGTGTGGATAAACATGATTGAACCCAAATCCAAATAAGATTGAAAGAATGCTTAAATCCATATGAGACTCTTCCATCAAACAAGCCTCTAAAAGGATATAACATCATACAAATTGGTGTGATCTAAAGGACGAAGTTTAAGTATAACAAAGTGACTACAAGCCTCCAAAAGGCACAGCAACAAAAACTTGACTTAGGGACATTGAATCTCTAAATGACCACCAAAAGAAAACATGCAACCTCTTAAGAGTTATAGATATCATAGCATGCTTGTGAAAACACATAAAAATTTGAACAAAATCACCAATCAAAATATTGTTACAAAGAAGCTCAAAATCTCAATTAATTAATATTTAATCACAATTTATGAAACTAAATTTTAAGATAAGTAAATAAAAGTTTAGATCATGTTCAAAATCTTCTTTCAAACTCCTAAGTTTTAAGCATTTCATAAAACAATTTTACCTGTTTGAAAGTATTCCACTTAGATAAAAATATCGAAGCCTTGGAAAAAAAAACAATATAATTCTAATGTTAGTTGTGCACAAAAATGGAAATCCAAATGAGTTTTATAGGACTATTTGACACTTTGTCTTGTGAGGAGGAGCCCACCAGCCATAAAAAAATTTCTTGTAGTCATATACTTTTAAGGGAACACTATCGTTAGTTGATGCACAAATGCCACACCCAAGACTAAGGAGGAGTCTCTTGGTAATGTTAGGGTTAAGATTTAAATATTTGATTCAAATCCTTTTCTATCAAAGAGAAATATGAGTTAACAGTGGGAAAATAAAAGGAAGAGATGGAAACCAACAAAGTGATTATTTCAAAGCCTCAAATTAATCATCAACTACATAATAGGGAATTAAAGGTGTTTGGTAACTCACACTTGATAATCAAGCACTTGATATAGGAATCCACTCCTTGAGACATCTATCTCTCTTCCATCTTGGGCATGATTCATTGCCTAAGTGGGAAATTCAAGTGGTATCACATCCTTTGGGAACACAAATCACTTATTGACAAAATAGAAAACAAAGTTGTAAGGAGAAAAGGGAGGGTTTTATTTATAAACAATTGTAACCATGATCATTGAATACCATGATATCCACTTAACTGCATATGATTATGAATCATACCAATGGTCAGAGCAAGGTAAGTTGACATTCAACCACGTAGCAAGGACAACATGGAAATGACTTATAGTTATATGCAACCCACTCCTATTTGTTGTCACTCCAATTAATGAATGCTTCACATGGATGTCAAAGGACAATGGTAGGATACTGCTTTAGCCCATTTCATAGTTCGGATGGATTGCTCATGGTTTGATAATCAATTTTTTGGGGTTGAGTCCTCGAGCAACTTGTCCCAATCTCTCAATCTTTACATTTTCCCCTTTTTCCATGGTCTAGTTTGAAATATTCCCCTTTTTTTTAGATTGAACCCCCCTTGCCTCGTTCTTTTCATTGGATCTTGATGCAAAAATAACAATGAATAGGTCATATTTGGGAAACATTTCCAGTTTAGTAAGAAATTTTATCTAGCCTTTTTGGAAATTTTCTTTGCCCCTTTGCTATTGTTTCTCTACACCGTTAGTTATGGATATAATCTCGTTGGACAACCATGAAGCAATTGAATTTTGTCTTTCCCTTCAAAAGCTTGAAGCCACCATCTTTGAACTCTTAATGACCTCTCATCAACACTAAGACACCCTTAACAAGCAAAAAAACTAGTTTAAGTTTCATGTATGAAATATTGATAGGAATTTCATTGCAACAAAAAAAAGGATAGATGTATTCGAGACAACAATCCAAAAAACATTTGAAGATCTTGAAACAATACTAGAGAAATCAATAAAATTTTGAATCATTATAAGTCACTACTTTGCATAAATTTTGAGTCATTATGAATCACTACTTTGCATGCACTCCTTCATCTCCTATTTCTAATAAAATTCAATAAAAACTCTTCAAACATTAAAATAAAATCCTGTAAAAAAAAAAAAAAAAAAAAAATCTCGAACACCAATAAACCCACCACCTTATTTTAATTATATTTTTTTTTAATATTTTTTTTTAAATATTTTATATAATGATCACATAATTTATTGTAAATATACTTTGAATTATCTCTACCATAATAATGATCACACGCTTTATTAGTAATGTACTTTGATCTATTTTTAGAGTAATAATGACCACACACTTTATTAGTAATATACTTTCAATTATCTTTAATGTGTGGGCATCCTGGGATGTGACCTGGAATATAGCGTTGTTACTTCATAAAATCTTTCCTAATGTTGGTATAAAAAAAATAGAAGCAAACCATCATGATAGATAAATAAATATGAAAATGAAACAAGTTTCAATAAAACATCAAAATCTTGCCAACCATATTTAATAGAAGGTTCCCTTATAAATATTTATTATTAATAATTAAATATTTATGGGTAATTGAATGGTAAAACATAGCGTTTGTTACTTAATAAAATCTTTCCGTGTTGGTAAAAAAAGAAAAACTGAAGCAAACAATCACACTAGATAAATAAATATGAAAATGAAACACGTTTCAATGAAGCATCAAAATCTTGCGAACCATATTTAATAGGAAGTTCCATTTATAAATAATTAAATATTAAGTCAAACACCTTTCGATCAAATACATCTCAATCTGACTTTATGTTGCCAACCATACATATAGAAAGTAACCCTTATAAATAATTAAATATTAAGTCAAGCACCTTTCGTTCAACACATACTTATTAATGTCTTGACTTTGCAGAAAGAGCTTATTAATGTCTTGACTTTGCAGAAAGAGGAAAAAGAGGATAAATTGGATTGTGAAGGGATAAATTGTATTTTTAAGTAGAAAAATTGAAGTGAAATTTTAATTTGTGTTATTTAAATTATTTTTTATTTTATATAGAAATAGATTTAATTTTTTGAAAATTTTTAAAATCACTTAAATTGCGCACCAGTTATCAATCAAACTTATCATTTCGAGATAACATTGCAAACACTCAATAATATATTCTATTAATTTGAATGAAGGAAATTACATACATATTTATACAATTAATAGTCTTAAGATAGAAATGCTATCTTAGACATACATACAGTAGTGTAGTTGAGAGATTCTCTCAACCACACACTAAACTAGGAGAAATTATATTCCTATTGTATAAGAACAAACTCGTCAAATGAAGAATTACAACCATAGACAAGTAAGAATTAATTATTTCCAACTTTTCAATCCATTATTATCTAATTTTAAAAAAATTAAATAAAAAACCAACCGACAAATTTTCAATAAATCACACTAAAAACATCTCAGTTGTAAATTTCGATATCAATATCGATGGCGTTCCACATTCAATCCCAGATATGACCAGCTCTGCCTTTTTGAATGGCCAACTCTCTCCGAGCATTTTGACTCTGTCAATCCTCTACTTTCCACGTAACTGCGCGTGCAGCCGCACCATAAAATATTGGAAATTAGTATCCTATCCCCATTTGACTAGTCCTGATAACTGTTATCGCATATGATCTTCAAGCGCAAGCACCAAACAGAAAATTCGTGAGGCCGTCATCATGTTTACGCTTCGATTCTCAACACCGATTTGGCTTCTGTGCATTTTTCTGAGCATTACCTGTTGTTTCACTTTGTTTCAGCAAGCTCAAACAACAGCAGTCACGGATCCAATTGAAGGTAACCACTGAACATATTTCCCAACAAATAATCTCATACTGCAGACTGCAAGCATTCTCATGTTTTCTGCTTTTAATCCAATTTTGTTAGTTGAAGTCATTTCTGTTTCCTGGTGACAGTTAATGTAGTGAAGTCACTTGCTCAGAAGTGGAACATAGAGTCTTCTGATGCATGGAACCTTACTGGAGATCCATGTACTGGACGAGCCATCGATAGTACGCCCATTACCGATACTTCTATGAATCCCGCCTTCAAGTGTGACTGCACCTTCAACAGCGGAACCACCTGCCATATTATACAAATGTAAGTTCTGTAGAGAGCTAATCTCAAATTAAAGTTCTGCTGAATTTTGTCGGTTCTTGAATTATCCAGTTACTTGCTTTAAAAGTTTCACAGGGATGTAATGTACTCCTATCTGAAAATAGTTAATTTAGGGATGAAATACACTTCTATTTGAAAATAGTAACTGTTGGAAATATTTTTGTGGGAAAACTGTGCAAAGAGAAACTGTAAAATAGGAAAAGTATTAATGGCAAAATAGTTAATGTGTTTATGTTGCTAAATTATTTAGTTAATAATTAATAGGTGAATGTTTTAAGTTTCCTATTTTCAAATTAATAGAGTTATATAAATAAAATGGCTTATAAACACTTATAGTAATTAAAATATTTACGTATGATTGAGAATTTGTAATACCAAATGAGGAGTGGAAGTTAGAAATAGAAAAACTGTTAAAAAAATCATTGATTTCATCTATTCGATCATATATATTGGATAGTATATATTACTAAAAATATTTTCAGATTATTAAGTCTAAAATTATTATTGATAATTTTCATTTTTTAAAGAATCAAAATTTTTAAAAACCTATTCTGAAATGGACCATACCTATGAACTTCACTATCCACTTACTAATTTTAAATAAACTTAGATAAATGTAATTTTTTTCAAAAAATTTCATAAAACAACTGTGTGGCTGTAATTTACTTTTATTTCAATATAGTTATTGTGTTCATATTAATCTTTCGAAAATTACAATTTGATTTAAATTTTTAAACATTTTGTAAGGTATTTTTAATTTCTATATATTTAAGTATTAAAATAATAAATCATTAAATACTATTATAATATACATATTTTATGTTTTCTTTTAATTTTATCTACAATATATTAAAATTATAAAATAAAAAATAACAATCTCAGTAAAAATATAACTTAACATCAAATAATTAAACTTTATTATATTATGAAACAGAAGAAATTAAATGCCCGTCATAACTCCATAAAATGTTACATAAAATAATTAAGCTTTACTATATTATAAAACAAAACTTAAAAGGATCAGATGCCAGGCATAACTCACCAAGAAAATGTTGTATAACAATGTTCAAAGAATCCAATTTATATAATCTTCGTAATTATATTGTCTTACACATAGAGGTAATAGCAAAATTACATAGCACCATTAAGAAAATTTAGTTAATACTTTTGGTTGGGAAATCTAATGGTCAACCCAACTAACCTCAGAGCTTGCCCTGTTAATTGCATGTACTCGTTCAGTTTGTATGCAAGGATATCAACATTCAATGGAACCTCTTCAACCAGAGAAGGGGTGCCCCCATATCCCTTGAATGAATTCGTGAGGATGCATGCCTTATTTTTGTTGAATTTGAGGGACGAGGAGTTTAAAAAAGCCGTTAAATGACGATCTAAAATAAACCCTGATTCAAAAAAACTATAAATTTTAGAAGGTACAGTTAAAATTGTATCTGGAAATACTTTCCATGGGTAACTAACAGGAAAATCCTAAATTCCTGCTCAATTCCCTTCCCTTTAATAGTAAATACTAGAAGCTGTGTGGTAATCTTCATAACATAATCCTCCCTTATCTTATTCTCTGTCTGCTGTTTCCTCTGGCTCTTCTCGCCACCTAGTCCATTTGATTGTGGAATTGATGACACTGCAATGATTTTCACTTTTCTTGCAATATGATCCACTATTGTAATGGATGACATTGCAATGACCTTCTGCCACTTCCTTTCTCACTCCTCTACACACCACGTATGCACAACATGCCTGCCTTCACATTTTTCTTGCAATCTGGTCCACTTATATTGGAATGCATGACATTGCAATGAGCTTCTGACACTTCCTTTTCACACCTCTGCACACCACGTATGCACAAGAAGCCTGACTTCACATTTTTCTCAAATTGATGAAACTAAGTATCTGCAATTTTCTACAAGTGCACATTCAAGTCAATTAAGGGCCATTCATGGACGAGAAGTCTGGAATACTTTTTCCTGATCTCACACAGAAATTTGGTTTGGCGATTCTTTTAAGAATAAAGGCAACTATCTTTCACTATGTCCTGTAAAATTTGGGTGAGCCATAAAACACCTTTGAATATATTTTTCTTATCTCACACAGAAATTTGGTTACACGATTCACTTCAGAATAATGTCAACTCTCTGTCACTATGTTATGGAAAAATTGTGTGGCCCATAAAGCACTTATTTTTTTTTAAACTATCTTATTTTACATTGTTCAAACATATCAGAACCCTTGCTAAGTAGCCCTTCACTTTAAATCAATGCAAAGCGAGCTTTGCTTGATTTTAGCTATATGCATTTTTGTGCCTTTGGATAATCGAAGAAACCATCTAAATGCAGACCTGATAAATATATCCAGGTTGCCATGTTCGAAGTTGCATATCTCTAATTCTAATACTTAGGCTATTATCTGCGTAAATACGAGATATGTGAGTTCATAGATTGGAGAGATATATCCACCCAGCTTAGCAATTTCAAGGGGCATATCAGTGTTATCTTCAATACATCCAATACATCATCTGGTTTTAATGCACTGTTAAACATCACCTTTATTGATTTTAGATGTGAGCCCAAAGTGGCCTTAACTCTTCTGTTATACAGTCTAATCAGGTTAAGACCCTTCTTTTGAAACTAGAATCGTGAAACTCAAGTATCCTAACTTATTAACGTCCTACATGTTTGCAGGAAAGTTTATGCACTGGACATAACGGGAGAAATTCCAGAAGAACTGGCTAACTTGACTCACCTTTTTGATCTGTAAGGAAGTTTTTGATTTTTCAGTGAAACTAGATGCTATTCTGTCTAATGCCTGCAGGCAGTTTTCTTTCAGTGGTATAATAAGGAAACGGGTGTAAAATAACCAACATATCATAACTCTGGTTTTCCCAAAGTCATTGACTGGAGATAAAATTTCACAAGCACATTGTAAAATGTTGTTACAAGTTGAACTGAACTTATATTATGATTTGCATCTTGTACGGTCCATGCCACTTGAAAAGAACCCATAAGTTTTACTTGTTCTGTCTAAACAAGTGAGATATTGACAGATTGATTTATCGAATTTTCGTGGCAGAAACTTGGCACAAAACTATTTAACAGGTCCAATACCTGCTTTCTTGGGTAACCTCACAAAGATGCAGTACTTGTAAGATACTTCCTCTTATGTTATATGTTCTTCAAATTTACCAACATAGTTTAATTATTCAACACTCTTTTAACCTGAAATCGTGTGGATCAGGTAGAGTTTGTTGATCTTTATTTTTCATATAGATCATACTACTTGAATCCATTTATGTTATAGGTCATACTACTTTAATTCATTAATTAGTAGGAAAATGGATTTTCATCTTTAGGCATTAAGAACATTCATTGATTCAGGTCACTTGGAATAAATAAGCTATCTGGTCCTGTACCGAAGGAGCTTGGGAATCTTCATAAGCTGATTTCATTGTAAGATTTCTTTCTCTTTGCATATACGCATACTTATAATTACTCTGCGGACATGCATACTTACTACTGAAAGATCCATGCTCATTACTCCGCAGACACATACATATTAGTCAAGGAGAGCACAAACAACCCCGTAAGCCTGGTATCAAATTGGTCACTAAATAGGATAAGGAAAAAATAGTCAAACTATCAAGTATTCTCCTACCGAGTTTGAAAGGCGATGAACTTATTTGCAGTACAAGATCGGTAGAGAAAATATTTATGTAGTAATAAGACTCATAAGTTAGAAAGATATGTGAAAGAGATACTGTGCGTTAGTGCCAATAAGAGATCTTTTATAATTTTACGGAAAGAGATAAAACCAACCAGAATAGATTTTTTATACTCTGATAGAAAAAAAATAAAAGCTAAATAATAAGGCTATATATATATATTTGTTAGGTATTCCAGAGGAACCTGGCAGCCTTGCGAGTAATTACGCATAAACCTTTAGGTTTTACAGGGATTTGAATTTTGGATGTTTGCGAGTAATTACGCATAAACCTTTAGCTTTTACAGGGATTTGAATTTTGGATATTTTAATTTTTCAAATTTCAGAAAAGCATATTCTTGTATGATTATTTAAATCTCAGTGACATTACTTCGATCACCAAACATATTCTTATATAAAATTGTTTGGTTGTTTAAATTCCAGTGACTTCCCTTTTCCATGGAATGCTTATATGCTATATCTTCATCGGCTTGAAAAGAAATACCAAGTTTTCAGTTCAGCACCATCTAATCCAACAATTTTATTGAACCTGATTGGTTACATCCCTCTGTATCATACATAAACAATTGGTTTTCATGATTACTCAAAGCAGCATCTAGTATCAAGAAAACGGGAGTTATTTCTTACTTGTGGGTTGTTTTAATTCAGGAGCTTTAGTTCAAACAATCTTAATGGGACACTTCCGCCGGAGCTTGGGAACCTCGCAGCATTGGAGCAACTGTAAGTCCTATTGTATACCGTTACATATATTTTTCCTCTGTTTTGGTTGCTTCCGATCTTAAATTATGACCTTGTCATACAAATACAACATTTCATCAAATAGTATCACATTCATTGTAGTAGTGCTGTCAGAGGACAGCCTTAGTCACTGAAAGTTTTGACATACGTGCATATATGGCTTTTATGTAGAAATAGACGTTAATTTTGTAATCACAGTGGCTAAGTGACGGCCTGACTGAAAAAATAGAGGCCAACTAAAATAGAGTTTCTAGCAAGTGTTGGGTCCCTATAATACTAGTGATTACCCCATTACTATTGTAGTTATACCCCTTATTAATATTGTTGTGCCCCTATTGCCCCCATATTGTTATTACTGAGCCCCATAGAATCCCTCTATTGTTATTTTTGTGGCTTTATATTATTATTGTTAGGTCGACTAGATTATATTGTGATTCCTTAGACTCCTATATATAGAAAGGAGGTTTTGTCATTTGAATCATCCAAGAATTGTTCATTTATGTAATGTAAAGGAGGTTGCCCCCTCGAAGAGGTTGAATTATAAGGCGTTTGATCTATCTTTTCTATATTTTCTTGAGCTGGTTTCATAACATTTGGTATCAGAGCTTTTGATTCTAGAGTTTCGCTGCTCCAAACAGGTCATCGTGGCATTTTCGCTATAACTTTTTTTCTGTGAGGTTTCAGAAGTTGCAAAAAAACCCATTTGAGAAGAAATCGCTTTGAATCTTGGGTCTGAATTTCAGAGATTTTTGCGCTATATTTGCGGAGATATGATCTGAGGAAATTGGTCTTTTTGCAGACTCCTGAATTACATTCCAAACAGGTGACCTGGGGAAAATCGTCATAACTTTCTCTCTCGGGATCAGATTGAAATTTTGTATGAAGGTACAGAAAGAGGACGGACTGTAGTTTCTTGTATGCATTTTTGAGATCCAAAGGTAGAAACAGTGACTCGTGGCACGTCATACAAGTTCGCTCTACTGAACTAGTCTATAATCAAGTCACTGTGGTAGATTTCGCATAACTCTTCCTTGGAGAATCCAATTTGGGTCAGACTTGTGGCATTGGAAAGAGGACACAAAGGGCTACTACAGGTCACAAATTTAGAACTATATGATCGGAAAGTACAGAGATACATTAGAGGCAATATCGAGCTCCTACAAAGTGAAAAAATGCGTGTAGATTTTCTTAAATTTTTGCTTAAGCTTGGTTTGAAAGTTTATTTTGAAGGAATTCAAAGGGCATAGTAGAGCATTATTATCGATAACTGATGCCCCGAAGAAAGAAAATGCAAACACCTAGTAAGGAACCTGAAATCTCTAGCATGACTCATGAAGAAGAGGAAGAAATGCAACATGATATATCAAAATTACA
>APFE031571258.1:0-29285 GCA_000404065.3 Pinus taeda
GGACAATAGGGGCACAAAAATATTAATAAGGGATACAACTACAATAGTAATGGGGTAATCACTAGTATTATAGGAACCTAAAAAACATGGTCGATTTATGATCGACTTGTCACTTCCCAATCTGTGGATCGATTTGCTTAAGGATTCCTTCTCCTCGTTGCGACTTTGACCTGGTTAACATTCAATGGAAAATTCTATAAACACAACCTACTCTGATACCAAATTATATGATCTAAAATGATCATAAACTAAAACTGATGTAGAAGTGATTAGCCATTTATGATTTTGAATGTCAACTGAAAGTGTGGAAATTGAGGAAAAATTCTTGAAAATAAGACTTTACGACCGCTGATTAAACACAATTAGGATGCATAATAAATGAAGTAATGTACTATAAAAACACAGTTATACCAAACAGCGAGACTGATGACTAAGCTCATCCCTGATGGACTACGTCTCCGGGTCCGCTTTCAAGATGGGCGATCGTTTTTATTAGGAATGAAAATAAGGAGTTGATTACACATTCATTCTATCAGACTGAACTTACACACAAGCAATTATGACCTCTATGACTAGGAAGTTCTTTAAACCAGCTTTCCAACGCTTCTTACAGTTTCCAAAACCGTCTCTTAATTCCCAAGATATGATCAAAACACCAACTGCCTCTATGTCTCAGCCTCTGAATGAAAAGCTCCAAAAACACTCAAAATCCTCACTAACTCTTCAAAAGTATGCAAATGTACATTTATACAGTGATTAGATGCATCATAACCACTGTGGCTAACTTGGGAATGCATCAACTGACTTGAAGGTACAGTTTAGCGTTTTAAGATAAGTTTTAGGTGTGTCACATAGTGACATTACAAGTTTGTTTTAACAAATATGAATAAAAACCCAAAATAAACCTTATAATAGCCCGAGGACTATTAGCGGCTAGCTAACCGGGCGAAGGTGTGCTAGCAACGCATGTGCACATGCGTTAAAACAGCGGTTAACTCGCCGATGGTTTTGTTGTAGCTTACAATGCTCCAACGGTTCCAGTTTACATAACTAGAATCTGTTCACATGTGGTGTTACTCCGCGGCAATGAGAGGTGGCAGTTAGGGACTGTGGTCTATGCTAAACCTAGAGGCTTAACACATTTTGCTCACATGTTGACTGTCACAGTCATCTCCCTGCACGGTTAAAGACCTACGGTTAACTCACATTTGTTCACATGTTGTTGTCTACCCCTGCTGTCTCTATTGTGGTTAGACTTCGCGGTTCGGACTGCACGACTAAGCTCTATTCACATTCCAAGGCATACTCCGCTACGGTTAGAACAGAATGGTGGATTGTTTAACAATGATTTAAACCCGACGGTCATTCTTTACAATGTTCACATGTCCTCTAACATAGTTAGTCTACCCGCGCGATTTAGACAATGTTATAGATTTGTTTGTAATGTTTTCCAATGTATTTAGGTCGATATTTTAATGAGCTTAGAACTTAGGCTTTTAAGGCTAGGTTTAACATAGTTTGAATACATGTTTTAATATAATATCATGTATAGTTTTGGGACTAGGGTTTAGGCCTTAGCATTAGGTTTTATAATGTTTTTTAATACATTTTCAATGCATTAGGGTTTATGACTTAGGAGATAGGTTTGATACTATTAGGTGTTATAGATGTAGATTAGGGTTCAATACATGAATTTGATTGACCCATTTACAATCTATCATCACTAAGCGACATTAGCGACATTTGTCGCATGATGACAAACTTGTCGACATCAACACTTGCGAGGCGAATGACAAGACACATGTCATCGACCAATCCTTGTGGAACTGTCGATGAACACAAGTTGATATCCAGGTACAAACCCATATCAAATGAATGCCATAAAACCATAACATTACCTGAACAACCTGATCCATAACCAATACTGTCAAAGCTGGACTGAATTGACGATGACACTAAACATTGACAACGACACTTGAACACCTGTGCAATTGAATCAACGGAATCCTCCTGGATCAACTCATCTTGTTTCCTTCCATCATCATCCCTAGTTTTAGTCCATTAGTCACTTTACTATGATACATTATGCCTTTGTTAAGGATTCCTTATTGCCTTAACTCTAGTGAGCCCTCTTTTATTGAATTCATCACATTTATTCCATAAGTGTGGTCTAGAGGGCGGTGTACCTTGGTTCCAGTTTTCATCTTTGTTTAGTGCCTCGGATCAAGAAAAGGGAATCATCATTTCCCTTTGACTTGGTTGTTTCTCACGTGCTAGACACCAGCTCCTACTCGCACAATTCAGATTCGTACGCTTGACAATTCGATGATCCAAATAATTGTCCCAATGATTCTTTGGTGTATGTGCAATGTTCCAGACCTCATGAGGGGGTGTCCCTTCAGGTAGCCCCCCACATGCTCGGATGTCCACATGCCCGGAGGTCTACCAATGTTGTTCCAACCTCAGATGCAATTCCACAGGTGTGATGGGTTTGGTTTCCTCTTCTTGTAGCACCCACAACATGCATGTCTCCTTCAAATGATCCATTTAGATCTTCAAAACCCTTTCCTATCCAACAGGGCTTCTTTGGTTATGATCGCCCTTCACCATGTCAGCTTGAGGGGCATTATGTCTCATGTACTCAGATGTTATTTTATTTAGTCCTGGGCTATGTATTTCCAAATGCATTATGTATATGGGATCCACTGTATTATTTTTTGGCCCATTGATGCCAACATGTCATGTATCATGTACTTTGTAGCTCAGTCCCACATTGATGGGGCCACCATTATTGTTTGTACGCAGTTATCTCGGCTGGTATGGGTACGCATCCCCCACCTCATTTGAGATCATGTACTCCAACATAAAAGGACACTTCTATCAATTTAATAGGTCTTGCCCCCTCCATTTTTGTCTATCATTGATTTGCTACAGTTATGTTTCTCTCTCTTTGATTCCCCTTTGGTGTCTCATGGAAGTGTAACCTACAAAGTATTCCGATCATATGATTTGCTCCCTACACTCATACGTTGGAGGGGAACCTATTATCACCAAAAATTGATCACCTAGCCATTTCTAACTAGGCGGATCGAAATACACCATGTAGGATTAAGTTTACCATAGTAAAATCACTTCCACCATGGGAAATAATTTAGTAAACCATTTTTATTAAAAAAAATTGATTAAAATTTAAAAACCCCATGAGAATAATTAGATAAATCATTATTTATTTAATTTTCTCTAAGAATAATTATTAAATCATTGTTTAAATAATTATTCCTAGTGAAAATTAAATAAATAATGATTTATCTAATTATTCTCATGGGGATTTTTACTTGTCACATTTGACTAAATCCCCTATGAATAATTAAATAAATCACTATTTATTTATTATTCCTTATTTCTATTATTCGAATAATTGTTAAATCACTATTTAAAAATTATCTCAATTTCAAACCATTTTTAATCCTCACAAAATAATTAACAAATCATTTTATTTGGTAATTATTTCTAAATAAATATGTTTGACCATTTTGAATATATTTTCCCTCTCCAAAAAATATAATAAATTATTCCTAATGGCTAGATCTTGATTTGGTCAATATTATTTTATTCTTCTCCATTTTCAAGATTAACTCAATACTTTGTTATAAATAGGAGGGTTTTTCATTCATTTTTCACTGTGATCATTATCATCGTCACCATTATCGTCTCTTTTCTTTTGAGCTCCCATTTGAGTTTTTCATATTGTTTTGGGTTTTTCACACATTGAGAGAGAAGATCGATTATTGAACCATCAAGGACATTAAAGGACTCATCGCATGGAGGAGGATTTGTAGACCCTTTTGTAGATCTCCTTCATCAGGTATTATCAATAAAGAATGTATTCAATTAAAGTCTTTCCATTTGATTTATTGCATTGGATATATTTATTGTTGTTTTCTATTCTAGATCCTAATATATTTTTTTCTCACAGTTTTTCACTTTTTATTGCAGATCTGAATCGTAAGCAACCATAAATTGTTATTAGGGTCACTTTTCACCTAGTGACTTTAGTGAAGTGTTTTTGGTATACCTTCCAAGAAATTTCACGCTAACAATTACATTCACAGATGCACCCGAATCGACTGGGAAATTATGGACATTTTACTTGGAAATTTCAAACATTAACAAAAATGGGGGGCATAGAATGTTAGATTCTAATGTTACAACATTAACCATAGATTCAAGGGAACCAGAATACTTACTAGACACCTTCTGAGAGGGAGAATATTTTTCACCTGGCGAACGTTGTGAGAAGGCTTGGGCTAGAAATTCATGTTGGTCTGCTATCTTTGCAATCTCAAAGATGGAAATATTATCTCGAGCTCTCTTCAAATATACAACTATGTTATACTCAATTGTCTCACCTTTAGAAGGTAGTGCTGAAGTGTATAGAGGAGTGGCATTGTTTGACAATTCCGGAGTGATTGACTTAATCTTGCTGCTAAAGGAAGCATTCTTGGAAGTGGTTGTATTTATAGAATTACCCTATGCATTTTGAGCAAGATAGATCCTTCTTAATAATTTTTTCTTCAACTTTTGTCTCGTCACCTCCTATTTAGAAATTGGCCCTTTGCTTCTTATATTATATCGACCATTTTTATTCTAAGGAGGGGCTTCACTTTGTGGTGGTGCTTCAACACTCTTCTTGTGAGCATTAAGGATACATTCAAAAACATTCACTGCATGTCCAATACAGGTTCTCACTTTAGCTGCTACAGGTTCTTTTGTTTCTTCTGTTTGTTCTGATTTCTCATCTGTTAATAACGAATCCACAATGTGTGCGCCCAAAGAATTCATGTTGTGGTTCCACTTTGGGCATGTCTCTTCCAAAAGGTATTCCTCATGGAACCTTCTATATTCAACACAACATTTTAACTCTAGGCAGACTTGGTGGGTTGATTATTGATGTTATTATTACTATTCCTTTGGAATGGGAAATAATTTGGGGGCTTGCTTCCAATAGAAGTCTTTCTTGACCTTCTCTTTAATTCTGAAATTTCATTGGTAAGTACTTTTATTATCCTAGTCAAGCTTTTAATATCTGACGAGTCCTTATATTTATCCTTACTTGAATAAGGCTAACACTTCCTACTAGTCTCCTTGGAGTCTTTTGATTCATCATCATCAGTAATAACTCTAATAGCATGCAAGTGTTTCTCAATGGTGATTTCTTCTGCAAATTTTAGCACCAATGTTTCCTTTCCATCTGTTTTAACGAATGAGGAAATGCTAGTTGGCAAAGAAACTATGTAATAATCAATAGTAATTGAATTGTGCGGTTGCATGCCTGGGGGAACTTGTTCAATATTTGATTGAAATTTTGATTAGAATCTTTCATTTTCTACTTTTCCCCCATTTTACTATTTCCAATCTCTTTCAATAACATGGTTGGAGTCTTGTTAATGATGAATTTCTCAAGAAATAACTTCTTAAACTCCCTCCAACTGTGGATCGAATTGATAGGTATAATATGGTACCATGTTTTTTCTCTACCCTATAATGTAAAACGAAATATCCTACAAGAAACATCATCATACCTTACTTCCAGCATCTATAAATTGTCAATGTGATCTTCTGCCTTTATCTTCTTATCTAGATAAAACTTTGAGAAAAACCTTTCCAGGTGCCTCGACATCTTACGAAGATTACCTAAAAGAGAAAGAGGCCCTTAGGCCATCCAATCCAAGTCCTGGTCAACCATATCTTCCTCTCTTGGTTCCTCCTCCTTTCCGAATCTAAGGAGCCTTCTTCGTGACTGTCTAAATCATTGTCGAGCTCAAAAAATCTGTCAAAAAGAACAATGTCTTCCTCGTACCCTTCGTTAATCAATGGAAGTGGCTCTTGTTGCACTGTGTCTTAAGAGGATTCTACTAACTCTTCAAGAATGGAAAAAAATCAAATCTTCCAAAGTCAAAAATAATACATTGGTACGAGTTTTTTCTTTCTTCTTCGGATGATGTGGGAGATTTTGAGCAATAGGGAGTAAACCGGTAGCTTTTCCAAACCGACAGGTTATAAGTCATAGTGCCTGGAGTTTTTTTCGTAGGTAAACTCATATGACAAATCTTGGACAAGATGAGAAGACCCTCTTATTCTGGTAAAAAGAGTTGGAATGGTGCTTAGAATGTTGCTACCTTATCCAAAATATGAATGGTTAGGATGTGCAGAGTTATCAGCCATAAAAAAATGGTTGTCTTCGTTCTAGCGCCAGAATGTTGACGGTGTTGGGTACTGCCAACATATAGGGGGTCTCCCCAATATGAGGTCCCAATTAGACCTCACACCGTTTGGTGTAGGATTCCCATCCAGAATATGGCATGGCTTCCATTTACTTAAATATATGCCTTGGCTTTAGTTTTTAGCATGAGAGATAAATATTTATGTGATTTTGAATGAGAAATAAATTGTGCCTTGTGAATGTTCGATTGTAGATGTATCAAGGTTCTTTTACCACAGAGGGGAAAGAAATTGAGCCTCTAATATAGAATTAATAGTACTTCCATAATGGAGACACACATGAATGAGAAAGACTCGTCTAACATCAAGTGAAATAGTTCACATAGATGTGACGATCATTATAAATATTACAATGCATTTCCAATAAGTTAAGCACCAAAATAGTTCAATTACTCCAGTACATGTGAAAGGAAACATGAAACATAAACATCCAAAGAGTAGTCTTAGAAACATCCACAATCCATGTTTGAAAATGTGTTGTCCTGAAAGGCTTCGACATTAAGAAAAAGTTCCAAGATACAAAAATATAATGAACATCACTAGCTCCAATAATGGAGTGTTAGAGCCACTACTTGCTCCCCAAAAGTACTAACTCTATCTCTCTAATGCCTTGTGGAAGAAGCAAAGTCATTTACATGAGTAATGATGATCCTTTTATAACTTGAGGCATGACCTTTCACATCTCCATGACTCTTGACTTTCCAACTCCTAATGACCTTTGGACTTCCAAATGAGTTTTGGAATTACATATGACTCTTGGTATTACATGTCATTTGGACTTCCATGACTCTTTGTCCATACATGATTCTTGGACTTCCACTTATTTTTCTTTACAATGATTACATTATTACATCATAACTTCCATATCATCATGTGATGAAGACGTGACATGTCACTATCCTTGATGACTAGGATTGATAGTGAGTGATGACACATGCTTTCTTCAATGGTGACATGGCTACTACTCGTATCTTTGTTCTTCATGTAGCTTCTTATCATTGATGCCTTCACCCTCCAAAGGGTTTATGATCTTGGGGTCTTTATGATTCTTTCATCATCAATATTTCTATGTGTTCTTTGTTCTTCAACGCTTCCTATCTTTTCCTTCTTCGCCTGATATTCTACATGTGTGCTTGCCATGTTTCTCCTGGAATACCTATAACTGCAATCATTCATGACAAGCAACCATCAACCTGAAAATCTCCTATTCTAACATGTTTTATGCATATTTTATGTTCATTCTTTCATAGAGTGCTTAAGAAATCAAGGAGAGATTTGGGGCACAAGGGCACACTTCTAAAGGCTAAAGGACTGAAGGGGAGAGTCTTCAGGGCTTCATCATGTGCTCATGCACTCAAGAGGAAGAGGAAATCAAGGTAGGGTGCGTGGCACAAGTCTGAAGGATGAAGGAGGAGGCTTCGGGCTTACTAAGTGCATTTTCCACTCAAGGGAGAGAAGGAGGGTGTAGGGCACACTCCTAAAGGTTGAAGGAGGGGGCTTTAGGCCTTGGGGGTGGGCTCATGCACTCAATAGGCCTAGGAAGCTGCATTGTGTAAGTCTGAAGAATGAAGGATGAAGCTTTGTGCCTTCGAAGTGCGCTCATGTGCTCAAAGGGTGAAGAGGGCACATGATGCATTGTGGAAGTTTGAAGCATGGAGATTAAGGCCTTTGGGGTGCGATCATGTGCTTAAGGAGGGCACATTACTTCGAGTCAACGGAGTGCACTCAAAGGAAGACTTGGTTTTTGGAAGGGCGTAGCTCAAAACAAGGAAGGGGAAAGAGCTTAAGGAGTGCAATTTGTGCTCTTGGAGGGCACATGGTGTAGTTTCAAATAATGAATGATTCCTGATCAAGGATTTAGAGTGTTCTTGTGCACTCTTTTCCTTAATGGGTTCAGTTTGAAACCAAAAATTGTTTAAGTCTGGAAGATAGGAAAAGGGGCAAACATGATGAACTTAGATATAAAAGGAAGTGCGACACATATCAACTCATCAAGAAAACTTACAAAAACTCAAACAATGCTAAGTAAACATCAAAATGCCACTTTACATAAATTCCCCAAGTACAATAGGTGAAGCGTGTTTTATTGCGACCAAAAAGTGTCGTTTTACAACAAAAAAGGTGTTACGACTATGAAATGTACTAAAGATGTTCTAATCAATGTGATGACACTTGAGAACACTCAAGAAAACTTGAAACATACATGAAGACATGAAATTTCACTTGATACAATGATAAAGTAGGCTCCAAAATTTGAATGTAGTGAAATTTTGGAGGAGGTTGTCGCAGTAACATCACTTGGCGACTCACTGAGCGAGCTTCATCTTCTCTGTTTAGGAATATCTTTTAGTTAAAGGGTCATAAATTCAGGAAATATTGATTCACCAATTAGATTTCCTTGACTTCCCCCTTTCGACCTGGTTGTACACATAGTACCTTACTTTATTCTACTTGGTTGAACACACAAATGATACACCATATCATAATTGTTTCAATCCATGAAAGGGTAATGTGCGCAACGATTTTATGATATTTAGAGTATGATTTTTCATCTTTGGTGTTGATCTGATACTAGCAGGCCTTGACAGTACCTTGATGGAGTCACTTTAGGTGCACAAATGTTGCTTCGTTTCCATCAGACCTCGATAATACCCTCACAAAGTCGCTTGCTTCACCTCCCTACGTAGGAAGCGTTTCTCTTATTTCACCCTTTATTTATTTATTTAATAGGACTGTGCATAGGAACTTATTATTTTCAATGGGTAGAACAAGGACGTAGACTTATTAAGAGCAGAGGAGGTTGCTCCTTCAAAGTAGAATTTTAAGACCTCTGATATTGGTTTGCTCACTTTATATTTCCCCTTATTCTTTCTCTACTAGATTAGACAAGCGTTAACACACAAGTAGATTTAAACCAAGTTGAGTAGTTTAGATACTAGCATAGGAGAAGATCTAATAGGTTCCCTCAGGGTTCTCCTTTTGGATGTATCATATTTTCCATCTGGGCTTAGCTCAACATATAGAATTTTCCCAAACAAAGAAGGAGAACAAACATAAAGCCAAGCATTGTGGCAGTCACACTTCTCTTTTATTCCACCACAAAGTCCTTTTGAGCCACACACTTTTACACAATGTCTTATTTATGTACAACGACCGAGGCACAACAAGACAAGACACAACTAACTCAACACACATAAAACCGACATTAATGAAAAAGAAAAGGGACAAATTTTACAGGAACTGTAACTTATAGCTTCTATTGAAAATAATGTTTCAAATCACAATTGCTTACGAGAAGTGGGTTGATCCTCCCTTTTAAGGATTTCATCTTGAACGTATTATGACTGAGCTTTTCATCGATGGTGAAGGGTTTTCCTTTCTCTTCATCGATGGTGAAGGAAATCGTGTGTTTTCCTTTCTCTTCACATGTTTTATACCACTTCAGTATTAGGTCACCCACGAAACTCTTTTCCCCTACAGATCTCTTATAAAACCAGCCCTTGACATGGTTTTAGTGAACAATAAATCTCTCTTTGGATTTGATCCTTTCTTCCTCAATTTTGATTAAAGTGTTTATCCTACACTAAACTAGAAGGCATGTTCAACCTTGGAAATTTTAGGAGAGTTTCAAGGCTATGAGATACAGTTTCAAGGGGAAAGATAACTTCTTTACCATAAACTAGAAAGTATAGTGAGGTCTTCAGGGAAGGTTTAGAAGTTACACAGTCAGCCCATAATGCATTGGTCAAAGCATTATTCCAGTTCCTTCTCTCAGAGAAGATGGTTTTCTTGATTATGTAGATAATATTTTTATTTGTCGATTCAGCCAAAGCATTTCCCTGCAGGTAATAATTAGATGCATGTTTTAATACAATCCCACTTTCTAATGCAAATTCATAAATATATGATGAAAATTAAGTTGCATTACCAAAGACAAGTGACGTTGGAACGCCAAAGCTAGTTATAATGTTTTATCGCAAAAGTGGATGACTTCCTATTCATTTACTTGTCTCAAGGGAACTGCTTCTGACCACCGAGTAAAATAGTCTATTTTTGTCATAATATATTGGTGTTGTTTTAACGAGTGAGGAAATATTTCTCCAATAACATCTAGGCCCCACTATTGGAAAGGTTCCTCAAATGCTACTAGTAGCAGTGGGGTAGCTGACCTCTGATCACGACCGCTGCATCTCTGACAAGTTGGGCACTTCCGAACATAAGTGTGAGCATCTTTGAATATAGTGGGCTAGTAATAAAAAGCCCTCATCACTTTGTGCATTGTTGTGTTTCCTGCATAGTGACCACCTGTCAACCCATCGTGCAAATCTCTAAGTACCTTTTCTATATCTCATGGATCAAGGCACCTTAGCAGGACACCATTGTGGTGCTTTTTGAAAATAACTCCATGAACTAGCTAGTAGGATAGATATTTTAAACGAATTACCCTCTTTTTTTATTCGATAAGTGCATGGGAAAGGTGCCATGCTCTATAAATTGTCGTATTTCAAAATACCATGGTGTTCTAGACATGGACTGAGGAACATTTTCAACATTGTACATTTCTATCTCCTACTCCCAACCTATAATATCTAGCTCGAGAGAACATTTTGCTTTGACTGCTAGCTTATAGAGGCCATGACCCTTTATGGTATGCACTGGTTTAAATTCCATATCTTATTCTTGTAAGAAAGTCATCCAATTTTCCCTCTTCTCACACAGCTCTTGCTACATGAAGAGTGTTCTTACCGCTGGATGAGGCACAAATATGATTGTGTGAGATTTTAAAAGATATGCCCTGAAGTATTTAACTACCTTATATACATCATATGTGTGGTTGTACATGCAGGGATAATTTAATTATGATCTAGGCTAGCACTCATAAAAGAGATAGGTCACTCATTTCCTTCAATATCCTTTTGAGTGAACATGACCACAATAGAGGAATCTGAAGCAAAGTTATAAAGTAGGAAATATTTTCTATAGTCTGGCTTGAATAACGCGAGTGCATCAACAATAGTGAAAGCATCATTTTCCCGTTTGTCCCATTTGTATGTTGCATATTTCTTAATCATGTCCTGTAAAGGCTTAACTATCTCAGTGTAATCAAAGATCACTTTTATCAAGGAATTTATCTTTCCTAAGAAAGACTGCATAGCCTTCTATGCACTGGGAATGAGATTTTTGTAATGGCTTTGAACCTCTAGTGATCAACTTTAATTCCTCTCTTTGCAATGATGTTCCCTAAGAGATTCCCTTCTAACACACCAAATATGCTTTTCTTGGGATTGAGAGAAATCCCATATTTGCGACACCGCTCAAATATTTGTTTCAGATGATGTACATGATCTGATCTTCTTTTGAAAAATACAGTAACATAATCCAATTAAACAACTACTCTTTGACCAATAAGGCCTTGGAAAGTGATGTCCATAGCTCTTTGAAATGTAGCACCAATGTTGATAAGCCCAAATGGCATTCTCTTGAAAGAAAATGTTCCCCATTTGGTTCTAAAGGTAGTTTTTAATCGATATGGTTCTACTACTAGCACTTGATTGTAACCAGAGAAACCATCTAGTAGTGACAACATCTCAGAACCAAACATTATCTAGAGGATCTATTCCATGGATGGCACTAGATCATATGCCCGATTGAGATTGTGTAAATATACACATAAACTTATTTCACTAGACTTATTTCTTACTGGGACCAAATTCGAAACCCAATTGGAATGCCTGACTTTAAAAATGTTCTTAGCATCCAGCAACTTTGTCAATTCCTTTTGCATGAGGGTTTGTAGCATTGGATGGACTTTCCTTAGCTTTTGTTGGAAAGGTTTTATCCCTTCCTTTATGGGAATTACATGTTGGATAATACCAATCTCATATGTCTTTAAGTCATCATATATCCATGTAAACACATCATGATACTATTTTAATAAGTGTATAAACATTATTCGTTCTTGTGGAGAACATCATGTACTAAGGTTCACATACTTAGGATCTCCTTGAGTTCCTAGATTGACTTGTTCATATGATAACTTTGAACTTTGAGTCTTTATATTGATTAGTCCTCTATATCGGTTTTGCAGGTCATATAACTTTGCTAGGGACACCACACCTTTAGGCATAGTGTTTCCTTTCATTGCATTATATTCCTCCTACAAATCCTTTTCGTGCTCATACTCTTTTATAGCAGCATCTTTGAAAATGTCCACATTAGCCATAAAATGCAATATTTGTTGGTCGTCATTGAAAACACGAAAATTAATGACGTTTTCAGGAACATATGGTCTATATATAATTTCAATAGAGAAACCATTTTTGAATGGTGGCATCCTAGAAAATGCATTTGCTAGTGCATCTACTGAAGCATTTCTAAGCCTAGGAACAAAAATAATATTAAAATATTTAAAATAATTAACTAAACACCATACCTCTTGCTGATAGTTTTTAACATTTGGTGAAACATAATGAATAGTATCCCATCCCTGACAAGTAACCACCTCTGAGTCACAAATTACCTTGAGAATTTCTACCTTCAGATCGATGGATTTCTTTAATCCAAGTACGAGTGCTTCATATTCAAAAGTTTTATTGTTACACTCAAACTCCAAATGACATGAATGGATATGCCTCTTATTACATGGGTCTATAAGTACACAACCAAATCCAGATTCATCCTGCATATTCGAACCACAAAAATATAAAGTCTAAATATTGTTAGCTACTAAGCTTCTTCCTATACTATTATTAGTATTACTATGTACATCTATATTACAAGATTCATTTGCACCAGCTGGAGAAAAAGGAATGAATTCTAGCTGTGTATCTGCTGGGATGGGTGATGGCTATGCTTGATAACAGTTGTGGTCAGTACAAGGAAACAATTTCCAAAAATTAGATCAGCAAAGGAAGCATGCTAATTATAGCCCTCAAGTGGTATCGCAGTGTGTTTCATGTATTGCTCACTTTCCACTCGAATTTGGTTATTCCTGCCCTTGTAGCTTACTATACTAGTCTCTTCTCAAGAGTACGCCATAGGCTTTTTGGATGTCCACAATTACAATGTTTATACATTGGTGAACTCGTTAATCAAACTATAATAAAATAAGAACATTATTGATTTCACCAATAGCTTGGACAAGAGACCTATCTAGCTGAATTATTTGTGCATCATTTTTGTCCCATTTAGCATTTATTGTCTTATCAGCAGATAATGGCATTACATTCACATATGCACTGGAATCAACTAAGAAATTATGGACGTTGTAATGTAAAATTTCAAATGTTAACAAAAATGGAGGGTAGAGAGTGTTAGCTTCTAATGTTACAACATTAACTAGAAATGCAAGGGAACCAGAAGACTTACCAGACACCTTATGAGAGGGAGAATTTTTGTCACCTGGCAAAGGTTGTGAGAAGGCTTGGACTAGCAGTTCACGTTAACCTGCTATCTTTGTGAGTTCAACGATGGAAATATTGGCTCGAGATCTCTTCAAATATTCAACTATTTTATACTCGATTATATCACCTTTAGCATGCAGTGTTGAAGTGTTTGAAGAACTGGATTTATTTGACAATTCCATAGTCATTGACTTACTCTTACTACTGGAGGAAGTGTTATTGGAAGTGGTTGTATTTCCAAACTTACTCTATGCATTCTGAGGAGGATTTATTGGTGGTGATGTCCTTCTTAATAATTGTTCCTTCAACTTCTGTCTTGTCACCTCCTGTTTAGAAATGGGCCCTTTTCTCCTTAAAATATATCAACCATTTGCTTCTAAGGAGGGGCTTCACTTTGTGGTGGTGCTTCAACACTTTCTTGTCAGCATTAAGGATACAATCAAAATCATTCACTGCATATCCAATACTGATACTCTCTTCATCTATTGAGGGTTCTTTTTTTTCTTCTGTTTGTTCCTATTTCTCATCTGCTAATAGGGAATCCACAATGTGTGCAACCAAAGCATTCATGTTGTGGTTCCACTATGGGCATGTCTTTTCTAAATGGTATTCCCGATGGAAAGAGTATTAGTTGTCCATATCCATACTTTCTATATTCAACACAACATTTGAACTCTTGACAGACTTGGCAGGTACTATTATTCCTTCATAATGGAAAAGACTTGGGGGTTTTGTTGCCAATAGAACTCTTGATTGACCTTCTCTTTAATTCTAAAATTTCATTGGTAAGTGCTTTTATTGTCATGTTCAAGCTTTCAATACCTAACGAGTCCTATCTTTAGCCTTACTTGAATAAGGCTGAGACTTCCTACCGGTCTCCTTGGAGTCATCCGATTCATCGTCATTACTAATAACCCTAATACAAAGCAAGTCTTTCTCGCGGTGATTTCTTTTGCAAATTTTAGTGCCAATGTTTCCTTTGCAACTCTCTTAATGAATGAGGAAATGTTAGTGGTAAAAGTAGTTGTGTAATTATTAATATTGATTGAATCATGAGGTTTTGTTCCTAGGGGGAACTTGTTCAATATGTGATTGAACTTTTTATTAAAATCTTTCACTTTCACCTTTTCCCCCATTTTACTATTTTTGAGCTCTTTCAATAAGATGGTGGGAGTCTTTTCATCGGTGAATTTCTCCATAAATAAATTCTTAAAATCCCTTCAACTATGGATCGAATTGACAAGTATACTATGGTACCATGCTACTACTCTACCCTCTAATGTAAAAGGGAAAAAGCCTGCAAGAAAATCATCATGCCTTACTTCCAGCATCTATATATGCATGTAGAAACCATCGATGTGATCTTATGCCTTTATCTTCTTATCTGGATAGAAATTTTATAACATTTTTTATGAGTTCCTTGGAATCATATGAATATTATCTGGAAGAGCAAGATGCCCTTGGACCATCCAATCCAAGTCCTGGTAGGCCATGTCTTAGTCTCTTGGTTCCTTCGGATTTTCAGAATGTGAGGAGCCTTCTCCGTGACTGTCTAAACTATCACTAAACTCAAAAACTCTATCGAAAAGAACAACATCTTCCTCATACCCTTTGTTAATGGGTGGAAGTGGATCTTATTGCACTGTGTCTTCAGAGGATTCCGCTAACTCTTCAAGAGTGGAAAAAATTAAATCTCACACAGTCGAAACTAATACACCAGAACGAGTTGTTTATTTATTCTTCAGATGATGCAGGATATTTTAAGCAATAGAGAGTAAATCGATAGCTTTTGAAAACTGACGGGTTATAGGTCATAGTGCCCATAGTTGTTCGTAGGTAACCTTGTATGAAAACTCCAAACCAGGCTAAGAAGACCCTCCTATTTTAGGAATAATATTTGGAATGGTGCTCAGAATGTTGCTACCTTGTCTAGAAGATAAATGGTTAGGATGTGCAGAGTTATCAACCATAAAAAATTAGTTGCCCTCCTTCTAGTGCTTGAATGTTGGTGGTGCTCGATACCACCAACATACAAGGGATCTCCCTGATATGAGGTCCCAAATAGACCTCACACCGTTTTGTGTAAGAGTCCCATCCGAAATACGGGTTGGTTGTCGTTTACTTAAATATATGCCTTGGCTTTAGCTGTTAACATGAGAGAGAAGTGTGTATGTTCTTTTCAATGAGAAAGAAAGTGTGCCTTGTTTATGTTCGATTGCAAATGTATGAAGGTTCTTTTACCGTAGAGGGGAAAGAAAGTGAGACTCTAATAGTTAATTAATAGTACTAACCTAATGAAGACACACATGAATGAGAAATACTTGTCCAACATCAACAAAAATAGTTCACATAGATGCCATGATCGTTATGAACACTACAACACATTTCCAATAAGTTAAACATCGAAGTCACCGAAATAGTTCAGTTACTCCAGTACATGTGAAAGAAAACACGAGTCACAAACATCTAAAGAGTAGTCTTAGAAACATCCAAAATCCATGTGTGAAAATGTGTTGGCCTGAAAGGCTTTGATATTAGGTAAAAATTCCAAGATACATAAATATAATCAACAACACTAGCTCCAATATTGGAGCATTAGAGCCACTATTTTCTCCCCAAAATTACTAACTTTGTTCTCTAATGCTTTGTGTGATAAGCCATGGTTAAAATTCCTTTACACAAGTAATGAGGATCCTTTTATAACTTGAGGTGTGACCTTTCACATCCCCTTGACTCTTGACTTTCTAACTCCTATTGACCTTTGGACTTCCAAATGAACTTTGGAATTACATATGACTCTTGGTATTACATGTCCTTTGGAATTCCATGACTATTTTTCCATACATGACTCTTGGAATTCCAATTATTTGTCTTTACAATGATTACATAATTACATCATAACTTTCACATCATCTTATGATGAAAATGTGACATGCCACTATCCTTGATTACTGGGATTGATAGTGACTGATGACATGGAATTTCTTCAATAGTGACATGGATGCCACTCATGTCTTTGTTCTTCATGCGGCTTCTGATCATTGATTCCTTAAGCCTCCAAAGGTTCTTTTATCTTGGAGGATTTAGGGTGCTTTGATCATCAATATTTCTATGTGTTCTTTGTTCTTTGATGCTTCCTTTGTTTTCCTTCTTTGCCCAATCTTCTGCATGCTTCTCCTGGAATACATATAACTACAATCACCCATGACAAGCAACCATCAGCCTAAATATTTCCTATTCTAACATGTTTTATGTAGATTTTTTGTTCATGCCTTCACAATCTTCTTGGGAAAAGCAAGGAGAGATTTTAGGCTCAACGACGCACTTTGAAAGGCTAAAGGGGAGAGGCTTCAGGGATTTGGCTTGCACTCATGCACTCAAGAGGGAGAGGCAATCAAGGTAGGGCACATGGTGCAAGTATGAAGGACGAATGAGGATGCTTTGGGCTTCCCAAGTGCATTATGCACTCAAGGGAGAGAAGGAGGCTCTAGGGTGCACTCCTGAAGGCTGAAGGAGGAGGCTTCATGCCTTTGGGTGCGCTCATGTTCTCAAGATGCCCAAGAGGGCGTATGGTGATATTCTAAAGGCTAAATATGAAGCTTTGTTCCTTCAAAGTGCGCTCATGCACTTAAAGGGTAAGGAGGGCACATGGCACATTGTGAAAGGCTAAAGGATGGAGCTTAAGGCCTTTGGGGTGCGATCATGTGCTCAAGATGCCCAAGAAGGTGCATGGTGAAATTCTAAAGGCTAAAGATGAAGCTTCATGCCTTCAAAGTGCGCTCACGCACTCAAAGGGTAAGAAGGGAACATGGCACATTGTGGAAGGTTGAAGGATGGAGCTTAAGGCCTTTGGGGTGTGCACATGCACTCAAGGAGGGTGCATTCCTTTGGGTTGAAGGAGTGCACTCAAAGGGAGACTTGGTCTCTAGAAGAGCGTAGTTCGAAACAAGGGGAAAGAGATTAATGAGTGTGCATTGCACTCTTGGAGGGCACATGGTGCAATTAAAACAACGAAAGATTCCTGATCAAGGCTTTAGAGTGCACTCGTGCGCTCATTGCCTTAATGGGTTCGCTTTGAAACCAAAATTTGTCTAAGTCTGGAAGATAGGAAAAGGGGCGAACATGATAAGCTTAGACATAAAATGAAGTGTGACACATATCAACTCATCAAGTAAACTTATAAAATCTCAAACAATGTTAAGTAAACATCAAAATTCCACTTTACAAACATTCGCCAAGTACAACAGGTGAAGTGTGTGTGGCTGCAACCAAAAATTATTGTTTTACAACAACAAAGGTGGTATGACTATGAAATACACTGAAGATGTTCTTATCAGTGCGATGACACTTGAAATCACTCAAGAACACTTGAAACCTATAGGATGACATGAAACAACGCTTGACGACTAAGGAGACACGATACAATGATAAAGTAGGCTTTAAAACTTGAATGTAGTGAAATTTTGGAGGGTGTTGTAGCAGTGAAAACGCCTCCCTATGTGTCAATCCCTACGCGAGGACTATTAAATGATGATCATGTGGAATGAAATAACAGTTTAAATATATTAATAAAATATTTATTAAACCCATTTATAATGAACAAGACAAAGCTAATTAGTGAAATCAGAGCCATTAAAGGCTCTAATAAACAAACAATATTCCACTTACATTTCATCCAATCCATTGATTTAAAAAATAAAAATAAAAAATCCATAATACTACATACATTGTGAGTTGAAATAAGTAAGCATATCATCGTAATTAATATTTCATTGCTTTTACCCTATGTACACAGCATTTGTTTCACTTTGTGCCAACTAATCTTACACATATTATTTGAATTTATCATTGCTTAATCACAATGTCCATGCCACATGTGATCTTCCTTCTTTGTCACTAATGTTTCATAATGGATGTGCATTGTGTTTTGTTCAAATGATATTATTTTGATGTGTTATATGATAACTCGAGTCAATTGAATAGAGATTGGTAGTACTATTAGTAGTAAGGAACATACTTTAATATTTACTTTCAATGTGATTGATATCCATTACAAACAAAATGGTCCACCTCCATTTTTCCATTTTCATATGGAATCACCATATATATAAGATACCCCTTCCAATCTCTAATCATTATCATACTTTCAATCTTAGGTTTTATTCGAAACAATATAATTCATTCTGATTGTCACTCATAATTGCATTATAGAAGGATTGTGTAGTATAAATTTTCAAGGATTATACATCAAATATATTAATAAGTAGCAAATTGTAATGAAAATACTATTCCCTCACTTAGATGTACTTATCATTTCTATATGTAATCCACAAGAATCCATCTCATGCATGATGAATTCCCAATGCCATTCAAAATTTTGAGGGAAGAGTGGAAATGGGGAATGAACAAGATTGATCTACACATTGAAGGGCCATATCCATAACATATATCTCAATCCTTAGGCCCTTGAGGCTCCCTTCATGTGGGAGAAACCATGTGACACACAATGTGATTCACGAGAGCTAGGACTTGTAAATTTTATCTCGGTAGCCTCTACTTCTTTTTCTATTATGGATAGGTGAAAGCACTTGCATATCAGTGACAAGTATTAGATGTTTTCAAATGTGTACGAATAATTTTTTGTAAAGTGATCATAGTGGTCACTAATAGGATTTGCATCATGAAACAAGATATAATATGGGTCTGTATTTACAGTTCCATTGAAAAGGAAATATTTTCTTTTCCTTGTTAAAAATAAAATCTCAATCGAGGTTTTGGGGGTTTTCACGATGGGGAGAAAGGAGATCGTGCCCTAGCCACGCTTGCTCCCAATTTCGTGCCTCCCCATCCATGTTGTTAGTTTGGAGGGCATTTCATTTCTCTGCAGGTTCTCTCAGCATAGTCTTGAAGCGTTTTGTTTTGGGCTTCGCTTTGAAGGGTGTCATCTCTATTCATCATGGTCATCAACCCCTAGTTGATTGTTTCATTTCGTCAGGTTTTTGTAGTTTTTGTTGACATTGTTGGGCTTCTCTAACCCTTTTTTGGGGCTCGCAGACTTGTCATCGTCATCGTCATGGTTGGGGTTTTGTTTCTACTGACTATGCTTTTGGCCCATTTGCATAACATGGTGGACTTGTTGTTGGGGATTTTGTGGTGGGTTTTGTGGTGGCCTTCTCACCATGGAGTTGGAAGTTTAGGGGGCAGGGTTAAGGGGCAGGGTCAAGGCGGCTCCCCTACTACTTTGGCCCTAGTTTTGTGCCTTTCTTCTTTTATGGATGCCCCTCGTTGTTGTGGTGATGATGTTTTTCCACATGCCTTGTGGGGTTTTTGGAGCTATCTGGGTGGTCTGTGCCCAGTTTTTTGTTTGAGATGCAGCCAACATTTTTTATAGGGTTGTTTTGTTATTTTTGTTGCACCCTTCAAGGTTTCTTGGTGGACCTGCGTGCCCTACTTTCTTGTTAGTATTTCAACCACTTTTTATGATTAGTTGAGAGGCGTTAATGCTCAAATGCATTCAACATATGAAAAATGTAACTTTGTTCCTCTTTGGATGAAAAAAAATTATGAGTTTCTTTTCTTAGGAAAAAAAAAATCAAATCTCAATCAATGTGTTTCACCACTTGGAGGTATCTCTAGTTATTCCTCTCTTGATTTTGTTTATATTTGTAAAAACAAAAATTTGCATTTTGTAAATATATATGTAAACATCATAAAATCCTTGTAGTTGGTAAAGGAATTCAGATACTAATTTATATTGATATGATTTTAATTCTTTTAAATTTCCATTGTGAAGACAAATCCATCAATGATGTATTAATCCATTTCACAATTGGATAGGTGAATAACTCATTCAAAATTCAATAAATAAATAACGGAAGTGCAATAAGACTTGCAGTACATCAAATAATCAATTACTCAAATTCACAATGAACATCTATTATTTTTGTGATTTTCCTTAATTAATTTATTTCAACTAATATAATTTTGAAAATCTATTTTAAAATTCTTAAAAACAATATAACTACATTATTAATTAAAATATACATATTATGTTAATCAACCAACTAACATGACTATAAAACACATTTTAATATTTTAATATGTAATAAAGGAAATAAATAAATAAAAACAAATAAATACAAATATAACAACACATCAATGAAAAAACATAATACATAAGAAAAAACAAATAGTCTTTAGTGCAATATTGCATCTTAGGAACCCTTGACCATTTAAATTGCCCTTGCAAAAATTCATAACTGAGGACTCATGATGTGCCAATATATCTTAGTTATATATACTTGAGATTTTCCATACTTCATTATTTTATTCCTTACCTAAAACTATTTCCTTACATCTATGAGCTTGGTATGTAACTAAATTTGACGAAACTATGGTTCACTTTCAATTGCTAGTGAGTTAAAAGGGCCATTCAACATGTGAAAAACTTATGATAAGCTGCAAAAAAAACCTGTTACTTGTGCACAAATTTCTTTTATGCAATATCTCAAGGCTAAATTGGAGTAATCGTCACTAACTGATTTAATCCCACATCTACCCAAGTAACTAGCCAATCGAGGTAAACATGAGACAAGAGGCCACTATGATTAGATTCGACCTCCTATGTGACCTTAAGGAAGTGGAATCAACAGAAACATCACACATATTCATCCAACAGCAGCTTTATATCCTTGGGAGACATGTCATCCACTTAGACAGCTTGTCTCGCAGTACCACGAATGTTCTGGATATCTTAGGCCTTAGTTTCTATAATGTTATAGGTAAGGGAGTGACTAGAAACCAAAATTCGCTCTCACGAGCTTGCCTGCCAGCATCCAGAGATTAAAATTTCCGGTTATGTGCCAACGACTCTGGGATTTAAGCCACTTTTTCAAGCCTAGAGCCCAGGTCACTACCCAGAATGGATTAATAGCTTAAAAATATTAAAATTACAGGGAAACAATGATGCAAAAGCAATAAGCTGAAAAAGTCCTTAACCAGACCCCTACTAGCCATGACAGGAATTTCATCAAACACATCATCAACATGTAACCTACAGGTTTAAACAAAAGAATTAAGTGTATGGACCTCATGCTTATCTAAGAATCATTATTAACCATTGTTCCCTCATGTCATTTGTTGCATTATCATCTATTAAGTCATAGACACATAATCCATTCATATACAAGTAAAAACATGTTGAGAGCCATACATAGCTGCTGTCATAAAACATACCTATAACCAACATAATAGGGACAAAAATGCCATAAACATATCAGCCATAAAATCCACATATACATTAGTACATTTACACATGAAAATCAATGGAATGAAATTCTCATTAATTAATGCAATAAACCAACCAGATATGGGACTACCACGTTCCACCCGACCATAGATTGGCTAAGCTAAGTCTCTCTTCAGCCAATCACCCCCCTGCCATATTCCAAGCATGAATGTGGGACTCATAAAACACACCAAAAACATCAACAAGCGTAGATGCCACCAGAGTTCTCCACCTACACCATGAGGAATTTGAGTGCCTCCTAGTCTTTCGGGCTTTATTGCAATCCACAGTCCAATCCAAGGATCACTAGACCCTACACCGAGACATACACTTTAGGCTTTATTGTGCATCCCATCCTGGGACTACTAGGTCCAACGGAGAGAAAATCCACCTCTTGGCTTTACCGTATATCCCACCATTCACCAGAAAAGATTCCTAGGCCCACCGAGGCACACAATCTGTCTTTACTGCAATCCATAGTCTATTTCAGGGGTTACTAGGACAGTGGTTTCCTTGATCCATAGTTTGATTTAGGGACCACTAGTCCATGTTTTTCTCAGTTCGAATATCCACCCCACTCAACTTTGAATCCAATCCGACCATCCCACATTAACCGAATGTGAGAACCCATCTCATCAAAGCTATCAGGAAATGGCAAGGTTGGGTTGAAGAACACTGTCACACCTGGAAAAACCCATGCCATGATAGAAAAGAACCACATGCAATCCCATGCATGCCAAATCTAACAAGGAAAATACACATGCAAGTTCATATCTGCAATGAATCCTATTGTAGCTACTTGATCTTACCTTTCCCTGCTTGATATTTGCATCCTCTTGCCTTATTTTCCTTTCTTGCTCCAATGCTAAAGTGCTCCAAGAAACTCTAAGTGTCCAAGAGAGAGGGAGAGAGAGAGAGAGAATAATGAGAGAGCTCTAACACTGAATTGACAAAAGATTACCAACTGATCCTCATAAGCCTTTTTAGGAATGAGGCCTCTATTTCCTTCATTTTCCATTATTTTCCTTCAATTTCCTCCTCACATGCAACATATGGCCTTTCATCTCCTTCTTCTCCTAATTTCCATTATTTTCGTAAATACATGTACCAAAATGTCATTTTTCCTTTCCAAAGCCTTATCCATTTCCTTTACAAATTTCCTTATCCATAAACAACCAAATGAACACCCCCTACAATGTCTTGCCCAACATTGAGCTTGGAATAAGTGTCCCATCGACTGTGGTTATTGTTTTTAACTTTTATTACATGGAATTCTCACCAGGGCAGTTACAGAACCCTCCCCCTTGGGGGACATTGTCCTCGGTGTTCAATCACAAATATACCTTAGCAACCCACAGAAAGAAGACATACTGCTCAGGGAGATTTCTAACACATCTCGATGCAGTATTTACAATGAAATATTTGCTCAAAACAAAACATCATGACAAATACCGCATACTAGAGATTTATAACATATCTCATTACAGTATTTACAATTATCATCCTCCTAAGTGGAAATGTACATGACACCATAACCTCGTGATAACATAACCACATGGTAGCATAGTAACATGACAACATAATCATAATGACATGAGACCCATACCGCTTAGTGGAGCTTTATAAAATAGCTCATGGTGGTATTTACATCCATATACATATGTGCATATAACAACATCACCAAAAATATATACCAAAAATATATACCAAAAACATATACCAAAACATATATCAAAACATATACCAAGCACCATATCTAAGCATATACCAAAACCCCGTATCAAAGCATATACCAAAACACCATATCAAAGCATATACCAAACCACCATGTCAAATCATATACCAAAACACCATATCAAAGAATATACCAAGCTAACATATCAAAGCATATACCAAAACACCATATTAAAGCTTCTTTTTGTCAACCGAAAAGCAAGGAAGATACATAGCCAGTATCTAATCCACCATCTCCCATGTAGCTTCATCAGGCCCAAAGTGCTTCTATTGCACTTTAACTTCCCCGATTACTCGATTCCGAAGCATGAGCACCTTTTTCTACAATATACATTGAGGCTCTGGTTGGAATTCTCCATCTGGTTCCACCTGCAATACAAACCAGTCTATCACATGATCAACATCCTTAACATACTTCTTAAGCAAATATACATGGAAAACATCAAGGACTTTCACTGTCGGAGGTAGTGCAAGTCGATAGGCTACTGGCCCAATCCTCTCAATGATATTGAAGGGTCCACAAAACCGTAGTGCCATCTTGGCACATGATCCAATCTGGAAGGATATATTCTTTGGTTTGATGCACAAGTACACATGTTCCCCAACCTAGAACTCCTTGAATAACCTATTCCTATATGAATAACAATTCTGCTTATCCTATTTTACCTTTAGATTCTTCTTGATCACCTTCATTTCTTGTTCCATGTCTAACAACATATCTAGTCCAATAAATACCCTGCTAACAAGATCACTCCAACTGATATGAGTGTTACAACTCCGCCCATACAATGCCTCAAAAGGAGTCATCCTCAATGACTCCTGATAATTGTCGTTGTATGCGAACTCTACCAAGGGGAGATACTCTTCCCACTTCCATTGTTTATGCATCACACACATCATCAACATGTCCTCCAATATCCTATTGACCCTCTTTGTCTATCCATCTGTCTGCAGATGATAAGTTGTGTTGAAGGCCAACTGTGTGCCCAAACCTGAAAATAACTCCTTCCAAAACTTGGAAGTGAACTTTGCATCCCTGTCTGACATAATCTTCTTTGGAACACCATGCAGTCTTACCACATCTTTGATGAATACTTGTGTGACTTCGCTAGCTGAGAATGTATACTTTACCAGAGTGAAATGTGTAACCTTTGTTAACCTATCCACAATAACCATAATGGAATCATGTTGCTTCACTGTCTTAGGCAACCCTGTGATGAAATCCATGGAAATAACCTCCCATTTCCATTCAGGAATTTCAATCGGCTGTAGCATTCCACCTGGATGTTTACACTCTGATTTCACTCACTGTCAGTCAAAACAACTCACCACAAACTCTGCTACATCCCTCTTCAAATTCAGCCAATAGTAAAATATCTTCATTGTTTTCAGTGTCTTCTGATAACCTGGGCAACTTGAATAAGGTTCCACATCTCTCTCAATGTCACCTTCTTAAGCTCATTGTTATCTAGTACATATATCATGTCTCAGAACCTGACCAATCCATCTACTGTAAGACAATAATCCATACCATGTGCACTTGCACCTGTACTTGTGCATGTACATGTGCATGTACCTGTATTTCCACCTGTACCTATACTAGCACCCTACTACAACTTGTGCGCAATCTCCATGTACCTAACATCATGTTGTCCTTCCTGCAAGATCCTATCATGTAAGTCTATCCCATAGGAGCTCATAGCTTCCAAGTGATGTACATGTACTTGTCTGCTGAGAACATCTGCCACCTTGTTCTCCTTACCTTTGATGTACCTGATCTCAAAATCAAACTCATTGATCGTGGCCAACCATTTAATCTGCTTGGCATTCAAATTCGATTGGTCAAACAAATATCTCAACCCAATGTGATCACTCATAAGTACAAACCTCCTACTAAGACTATAGTTTCTCCACATCTTCAATGCACGTATAATTGTTGCCAACTCAAGATCATGTTTCGGGTATTTTTTCTTGTGCTTGTTTAGTTTTCGGGACTCATAGCATACCACCTATCCATCCTGCATAAGGAATTCACCAAGCCCTCTCTTGAAAGCATTTGTGCATACCACAAACTCTTTGTCCAGATTTGCAATATGTGGCAATAGTCCATGTGTCAACAACTTCTTAAGTTGCTCAAAACTAGTCTCACACTCCTCTGTCCATTCGAACTTCTTATCTTTCCTTTGTAATGATGTGATAGGATAAGAAATTTGCAAGAATTTCTTGATGAACCTCCTATAATAGCTTGCCAAACCCATGAAATAACTCACCGCATCCACACTCTTAGGAGCTACCTATTCCATGATGGCCATTATCTTCTCTGGATCTACTACAATGCCCTCCTTGGAGACAACATGTCCCAAGTAATTTACCTTGGTCTAAAAGAAACTACACTTGTTGAGCTTAGCTACAACTAATGCTCTCTCAATAACCTCGACACTGCTGCTAAATGCTCAGCATGCTCTTCCTTATTTTTACAATATACCAATATATCATCAATGAACACAATAACAAAATTATCCAAATATGGACGCAACACATTATTCATAAAACACATAAATGTAGTTGGAGCATTAGTCAAGCCAAATGGAACAACAACGAACTCATAATTCCCATACCTAGTCTGGAACATAGTCTTGTAAATGTCCTCCTCTTTGATGCATACCTGATGGTATCTGGATCTCAAGTCAATCTTCGAGAACACCATTGCTCCCTTCAGCTGATTGAGCAAGTCATCAATCCTTGACAAAGGGTACATGTTCATGATAGTCACTTTGTTCAACTACCTGTAGTCAATGCATAATCTGAGAGTACTATCTTTCTTCTTCACGAAAAATACCAGTGCGCCCCAAGGAGATACACTTGGCCTAATGAATCCCTTGTCCAACATTTCCTTCAAATGCAACTTTAACTCAACCAACTCAAGTGTGCTCACCCTATAAGGTGTTTTTGATGTTGGAGTTGCCCCTAACACTAACTCAATAGAAAATTCTACCTCCCTGTGAGGTGGCAACTTTGTGATGTCCTCAGGAAATACATCCTAAAACTGCTACAAAACTAGGTACCTATTCAACACATATGCATCCTCAACCTCCTTACCCTTATCACTAGAAATGTGTACTGCAAATAACACACACCCTTTCCTACGGCTACACTTTTCTTGCATATTTGTTACCATCCTAACTGATGTGGCTTTCTTCTTACCCTGCAAGATTCTTGGTTCCCCATTGTCATCAACACACTCAACGGATTTGTCATAACATTGTACCTTGGTTCTATGAATATACAACCAATCCATGCCCAATAACATACTATATGATCCCAATTGTAGTAAATCTATATGTGTTGCAGTAGGCATACCATTCAAATAAAATGTACAATATCTTACCAAATGATGAACTCGCTTCTTGGTACTTGTAGCCAACTACAATAATCAAGACTCTGCATGCAATTTCTTACTCAAACCATACTTATCCACCAAGTCAAGACTAGCACAACTATAATTAGATCTAGTGTTAATCAAAACATAAATAACTTGATCACAAGGCCTATCGTCCATCTCAATGATAGATGTCTGGTGTTCTGCCTGTTTGTTGTCCATGACCACATAAATATGAGGAATACTATGGACAAAATCCCCAACAGTTTCTGCCTCATGTGTACTATAAATCTTAGTCTTACCACCCTGATGTTGCGGACAATCCCTCCTAAGGTGTTCCTCACCACATGTCAAACACTCCAACCGACCATTTCCCTCACATCTATGTTGATTTTTTTGTGACCCGTGTCCTTTTTTAGCTGCATTAAAATTCTTTTATGGTGCCATATTTTCTTTCCATTTGCATTTTGAGGCCTTGTTCTCTTAGGCTGCCATTTACCTCCACCTTTGTCTTTTCCCTTCCATCCATGATGAGATTCATTCTTACACTTTGGTTGTTCATAGCAATCCTTCAATTTCCCAATGACTTCCTCAAGCGACTAAGGCTCATCATACTCAATCCAATCTCTAAATGCTAATGGAAAACCACTAGAAAATATCTAAACTTTAGCCTTCTCATAAGTAAGATGTGGTACATATCTCAATAGCTCCAGAAACATGGTCGTGTACTCTTCATCTGTCATTGATCCCATCTTTAGCTCATAAAATTCTTTGGCCTTACTGTCGTAGTACCTCTCTGACAAGTACTTCTTCTTGAAAATCCTCTTGAACTCTTGCCAACTCAAGTCATCTATACTGATGTCTCTAACCCACTTAAAATCTTCCCACCAGATGTATGCTTTACCTTTCAAGCTAAATATAGTTATTCTGGCCTTCCGGTTATTTGTGTACTATGCAACTCAAAGAATTTGTTCATCCCAAGTATCCAAGCCTCTGCCTCTTCTAACTTCTTCACGTATCCATCAAAAATAGGTGGTTTTTATTTCTTGAATTCATATGGAAGGTATCCCCTATCATTCCTCCTATAAGGATGATAGCAATGATGATCATGATGTCTATCAGAACCAGAACTAGAATAGTACCTGTACTCATCGCCCCTCCTATCTGAAGTGTCCAACAACCTGTCATCTCTCACTGTATCAGATCTATCTGACATGTGTCTACTAGGAGACCTATTTCCATATGCCCCATTAGTTCCATCCTCATGTCCATGGCTAATCCGAAGTGGCCCTTTTCGCTACAATTCTGACAAACTCTGAAGAAGTATAGCATTAACATCTGCTTGCTTCTCTTGTGCGTGTATGATCATGTCATTATCTGTCTTACAACTCCTTATCTCTTCCTTCAAACTTCTCAATGTAACTGCCAAATTGGAAGAGTTCCCCACACCATAATTCCCTTAAGATTCATAGGGAGTGTCTTTGTAGTCAACCATCTTACTAGTCACTTGATCTCTTTCCTATAATGCATAATATGTCAGATGAGCCAAATCACAATAAATAAACGTATCTTGGTATAGCTCGGGGAGGATACCATGTCTGCAAGATCGCCAAATCAACATGATACATATATAACATATAACAATACATATACATTCACAAATAAATGTATCAACATAAAAACATCACCCTAGTTAGGGTCCAATCATCAATGCAAGTCCATATCAACAATGCATGATATGACCTCATGCATGACAACAACCATTACTCCATTGTACACATTTCCACATGCAACCAATAATATGCATAAGCAATGCCTAACCAACTACACATACGCATAAACACACATATTCGAACATAGGCGGTCAATTCTTGTAATCAACCTACAAGACTAATACATGTAATCAAAATATTCAAGAACTTAACGTAACATACAAAGATGTAAGTAGGCAACATATAATCAACATGTACACAACATATAACTGTAGGTTTTAACCCTATACAGAAATTACTTGCATATGAATTCTAAGAATAGAAAATAAACAATGCGAGAGAGCATAACACATAAAACACATATACATAGATATTTTCCACTGGATCCCAAAACCGATACTACTAGCTTGATTTTCATTATGTTCATTTCAATGTTACAGTACATATATATGCATGCCAAAGCATCCAATACCATGGACCAAAAACCA
>APFE031571258.1:50218-63287 GCA_000404065.3 Pinus taeda
TAGTTGGGGGTTTTCAGCTGTATGCTTTCCCCGTGATATACTGTGTTGATATGTGTGATTGATGTTTCAATGTGTGCATGCGAATGTTTTTGATTCTACAAAATTGATGATCAATCGTAGAGGAGGTTATGTATTATGCATGATTCCGCAAATAGTGTATAATTAGGAGAATCTCTGTGAATAAGTGTCATATTATTCATAATTTCTACAAGAAATATCCTAAACATATCAGCAATAAAATCCATATATACATCAGTACATTTACACATGAAAATAAAGGGAATTAATTTCTCATTAATGAATGCAATAAATGAACTAGAGATGGGACTACCACATTCCACCCGACCATAGGTTGGCTGAGCCAAGTCTCTCTTCATCCAATCACCCTCGTGCCATATTCCAAGCATGAATGTGGGACTCATAGAAAACACCAACAAGCATGGATGCCACCGGAGTTCTCTGCCTACACTGTGAGGAATTTGAGTCTTTACTGCAATCATCAGTCTGATCCAAGGATCATTAGGCCCTACACCAAGACATACTCTCCAGGCTTTACTGTACATCCCATCCTAAGACTATTAGAACCAATGGAGAGAAAATCCAGCTCTTGGCTTTACCGTATATCCCATCATTCACCTGCAAGGATTCCTAAGCCCACCGAGGCACACAATTTGGCTTTATCACAACCCATAGTCTGGTTCAGGTGTTACTAGGCTAGTGGCTTCCACGATCCACAGTCTAGTTCAAGGACCACTAGGCCCTGTGTTTGTCAGTTCAAAGATCCTCCCCACTTAGCTTTGAATCCAATCCGTCCATCCGCATTAACCAAATGTGAGAACCCATCTCATCAAAGCTATCAGGAAATGGCAAGGTTAGGCTGAAGAACACTGTCACACCTGGAAAAACACATGCCATGATAGAAAAGAACCACATGCAATCCCATGCATGCCAAATCTAGCAAGGAAAATACACATGCAAGTTGATACTTGCAATAAAGTTTGTTGTAGTTGCTTGATCATACCTTTCCCTACTTGATAATTGCTTCCTCTTGCCTTCTTTTCCTTTCTTGCTCCAATGCCAAAGTGCTCCAAGAAACTCTAAGTGTCCAAGAGTGGGAGAGAGAGAGAGGATAATGAGAAAGCTCCAAAACTGAACTGGAAAAAGGTTACCAACTGATCCTCATAAGCCTTTTTATGAATGAGACCTCTATTTTTTTCATTTTCCATTATTTTCCTTCAATTTCATCCTCACATGCAACCTATGACCTTTCACCTCCTTTTTCTCCTAATTTCCATTATTTTCATAAATACATGTGCCAAAATTCCATTTTAACTTTCCAAAGCCTTAGCCATTGCCTTTTCCAATTTCCTTAGCCATAAACAACCAAATGAACACCCCCTAGGATGTATTGCCCAACATTCAGCTTGGAATAAGTCACCCATCAACCGTGGTTATTGTTTTCAACTTTTAATACATGGAATTTTCACCATGGTTGTTACATTTTAGATGAATTCTATAGGTTCACTATTAGTTTTATACAAGAATCCATGAAGCAATTCTATTAGGATAAGGCCAAACCCACACATAATAACATTTAAAGTAAATTTAAGACATATTTATCCCTTCGATGCAGCATTATGTTAAAGAAATCTGTTAAGATTCAAGCTGAAGTAATTGAGCTACAGTGTAAGGATATCTCTTCAAATCTCTTGAAAGTGACAAGGCATCCATTTGAGGGAAACTCAATGAGTGATTTTCATCCTAATGAAGTATTATGTACTAAGATATTTGAGGTTAAAATCCATTTAATTTACCTATAAACTTACAAATTTTTAGCGCATTTGATTTTACTTTGATTTTACTTCAATTTACTCTAACTTGACTAGCAATGGTGCAAACGGGCCAAGGTCAAATTCAAAACTCTATTTTTTCTCAACTCTATAAGTACTAAAAATTTGATTTTTATGCCCGGTTACTCTGATTACATCTATCAGAAAGTTTACTTATTTAGAGATATTTTAGCTCTATGGTATTTTAAGAAATGTATTGGCCTCGCTTTAGTTTAAACTACTCTAGACTGGAAATTGATATTAAATATCAAACATCACTGCATGTGAAATGAACCCTGAAATAGGATGAATCTTATATGGTTCCATGTATTTTTTATACAAGATTCCATTAAGAAATTCTCCTGGGATAAAGGTAAACTACACTTATACCTCAATGCATATTGAAATTTGTTTTGGTTCTGGAATTCATTGATGAATCTTGAAAAGTTCCCCAAGGTTGTTGTCTCGAGTATGTATGACAGATGTGTCATCCAATGTTTTAGTATCTCTATTTTCCATATGTAATTGGGTGTTATGCTTGCTTGATGGAGTGGAATTTAAATTCATGGAATTGTGGCAGGTGTCTCATCTAGTGATCACATTTTAAAGACGTGGAAAATGTTCCTCCTCTACAAATGTAGAATTAGTGACTCTATACCTCGATGTGTATACAATGGCATATATATATATATATATATATATATATATATATATATATATATATATATATATATATAAGGGATAGTTATTATTGGGTGTTATTTAGAAATGTGAGTTTTCTCATTAAGAATTCGTTGGCGGTCTATAAAAAGGTTAGGAATAACTTTCACCCCTATGAGATACCTTTGAATCTTGGACTATTTGGATGTGTTCTTATAATATATCTTTGAATATTGGACTATTCATGTGTCTTTAAGTTTGAGGAAAAAAAAACATTTTAGATTAAATAAAAACAATTTTAAATTATACATTAAAATTATAGAAAATTAATAAAATGTATTTATTTAAATATTGTATAAATGTGAAATTACTTATAGAAATTTTAAGAGAGAAAAAAAACATTGTTGGATAGTTGGCATTGTCTGGATGGCTAGTGGTTGCAATTATGTTTCCATTAATGTCAACAATCATGTTGGGAGATGCGTTGAGCAGTTGGCATTGTTTGACTGTTGGAAAGAGTGTTGGCATTGATGTCAACCAGACTAGCATGGAGGTTTGTGATGTTATCTTTGATGTCCACTAGGCTAGCTATGATGGAAGCATATGGCAGCATATGTGTTAAGGCAATGGGGATTCCTATGGTTGTTGCAGTGCTCTGTACAGAATCATCACAGTAGCAGGCTTATTGGAGAAGCCATAAAAATAAGACTATGATGGTTGGGAGTCCCAGAATTTGGAGGCACTACCTCAAGAGACTAGCTCAAATACTCTTAGAGATGGCACAATTGGTTAGTGATATGAAAGAGCTTTCCAATGGTATGTGAAAGTCCATGAATGGCCATCGGGATCAAAATTTATGGACTACCGAAGTCAGGACCTTGAAGTTCTTAGGAGGAGGCCTAATTTCGAAACTCGATATAAGAAAGGGACTATCGAAAGTAGGCTAATTACGAAAGGCTGAAATATCGAAACCCAAAACATTAGAGGTCAAAATTTTAGTAGGTTAGAGCAGGTCACAACCTCAAAAGTACAGAACATCGGGTTCAATATTGGAGCCAATTTTTAGAAGGTTTGGTATGTTGAAACCTCGGCAAGATAGGAAACATGGAAGCATATTGGGACCTCATAGCCTAGAGATTTCAAAGATTAGGACCTCGTAACCTCTTAACAAAGTAATTCCTTATAAAGTTCCAAAGTTGCAAGGAGAAGGATTAAAAAATAAATTCATCGCAAATCCAAAGGACCGAGGGAACCTTTCTCTCTCCTCTGATAGGACACATGACAACAATTACTTGACCCTTAGGAGCTACAGTAGCAGATAACATTAGCATGTGTGGCAGTCATATTTGGTATTTTGGGTGGCCTAATAGGGAAAATATTGGTGACACGTGTCACCACTTAGGATATGCCATGTGGAGATGATGACTTTAGCATGACATCATCTCTGAGGTTGGAACATCAGAGGTTGGGATTTCATAACCTCTTATTGAATCCTTTTGAAAAATTTCCAATCCGATCAAAGGGGATCCGATGACGTTAGCACATGGTCGTGAAATATCCAGAAAACCAAAGGTGTAGAAAAGGGCCTAGCACCTAAGTATGGTGAAGACGCCACATGGAAAGTGTTTCGGAGGCTGGAGATTTCAAAACTCCTCCATAATTGAATTGTGAGAAAGTGTCGATGATAGGGGCTTTGATGTATGATTGGAATTTGGTAGTAGAAATCCAAATAACCAAGGCCGGAAGAGAAAATAGAAAGTGATATAGACCCCTGGTAGGATCTGAAGGCCTTAGCACCTAAAAGCTAAGCCGTCGGTCACAGCGCCCAGTACCATGGAGGAAAAATAGGAAAGGGCCAAGCGAAAGGAGCTCAAAACCTCATGACCTCGTAAAATCAATTGAATAAAAGTTACGAGATATGAGGGCTCTGATATTGCATAAACTAAGGACTATATCATTAGTCACAGAAAACGATTCCATGGTGAAAAAACAAAAAAGGGGGCTTAGTAAGAAGGAGCTAAAGGCACTTTGAAATATTTTAATATCGTAACATTGTTTTAACAAAATTTACGATAATTTGTGGCTCTGAAATTGCACTATGGTATAAAAACTCCAAAATGGCAGCACAAAGGTGTAAGACAGATAGATGAGTCAGCAACAAGGACCACGATCGTGCAAAGGAGTTGTTCGATGAAGTCAATGGAGATGAGGACAATGATGTGCAGTGTTAGGATTCCAAGAAACTCTCCTAGGTTGTAGCTCGGAGATGCCTTGTAACATATAAATTCAACTATTATTGCAAGGTTTAATGGAAGGAATGATGGTTTGGTTCGAACCAAATAACCACTTCTACTCTGTTTCACTCCAGACATGCATGAACACCCTCAGACTACAAGGATTTAGACCACCAATGCTCATAATTTAGATATTAGGTGAATATGGAGAATACCTACCACACCAGCAGATACACAAGACCATGTGATGGTCGGCTGCAACTAGTACAGAAACCTGAAAATCTAATCTATTAATGCAAAGATAGGATGACAGCTCTCTTGCATTAGATAGAAAGAAACCTGAGCAACCTATTCATTGATGCATTCAAGATCCTAACACAGAGATAAGATGACAGTTATCTAGTGCTAAACATCAAGATATTAAGAACACAGCATGTCAGGTACAAGCTTAGAACAGAGGAAAATAGACAGTGAGAAGTTAACAGTAAAAGAAGCTTGTATTTGCTGAAAATGAAGATGAGACGTTGCAAGTGACAAAATGTCTACAGTCTCTAGAAGTTGAACCTTACATCAAATGCCAACCTTGACTAAATCTTTCTTTTGGATATTTATAAGTTTTCATTATAATGGCACTTGACCGTTTAGGTATGGAGGGGTCATAATTGACCACCAATTGCATTTAACCGCCTGATGGAGTCTCTGAATGAAGTTGCTTGTTTCAGCGAGTGAATCTGATCTGTTCAGGTGTTGTGCTGTCCTTTAGGCAGTTGGAGTGCTCGTACCAGTGGAGTCCATGACTGATAAATTCAGTTACAGAGTCGTGTTGTGTCCTTTTCTCCTTTGGCCATGCTTTATGATAAATATGGTTGTTGGGGATATTACTGTAACTGATGTTGGCAGAGCTGGTCATATCCTTCTTCAGGCAACAGAATGGTCATGGGACATGGACTGCATGGGTAGGTGGACGATTTGGGTGAGTGAGAAGAATGACTGTTGGATCGGGGAAATGAACGGCAAAGGCTATCGGCCAAGGTGGGAGTGAGGTGTGTTGGGGTCATCAGATCTTCAGCGGACAGATTGGACAGTCATCGGGCGAAGGTGTTACACGGGCGTTTAACGGGTGAGGGCAGTTTGGTCAAGCGGTAACTATTTTCATCACACCACTTTTAGGCGCTAAGTGGTAAATTCCTGGGGCCGAGTGATTCCACTCAATGATCGACACGTAGCAGTGGATGAGAGAGAAAAACTACCCTCATCGTGTGCTATCACTCGATCAAGTTGACGGCGCGATGTATACAAAGACTGTCGGATCAGGCAGAGATGCATCTGACGGTGGAAAATGGTTGAACGGGTCACATTTATTGGGTGTGATGTGGGTCGTTAGATTATTGAGGAATGATCAACGACAGGAAAGCGATGAGGGATTTATGAGCACGTGAGGGCGTATGGGTAAGGTTTTATGGTTGGTTTGACATTGTGCTTGGAACCGGGGCCAAAGAGGACTTTTTCAGATTTTAGAAGGTTTATTTAGGGAATGGGAAAGGTTTAGAGATGAGCAGGGTGAAGGAAGAAAGGGAAAAGCGACCAATGTGAGCCCCCTTTGGACAAAATCAAACAGACCATGCTTCTTTCTGACCTTAGAAGGTCAGCGCTGCATAGCAGAGCTAACACTGGCTCCTTCTAGGGATGAAAGTCTCCTTGTGAGGTTTCAAGAACCATAGACCATTGCCTCTTATACAAAAACAAGATCAGTAATATTTCCTAGTGTTCCAGTGTGCATGGATTCTAATTAAGCCTACACTAAAACTTGTAAAAAGAACATATTTACACTGTTGAGGCCTAAAGGCCTTAATTAACATAAACTTTCAAAAACCACCCATTGACTGGGCCATCAAAAGATGTTTCTCCTTCCATACTTTGCAGCATGAAAGTGTTGTTCCCCTAGGCCTGAGCAATGACAAAATGTCCAGTCCACAGAACATCAAATTTTCCATGATTGCCTTTCTTTTCTTTCAACGCGTCCCATTTAAGAACCAAGTCTCCAATTTGAAAATTGTCCATCTTTGCCTTTCTGTCGAAGGCTTCCTTGATTCTCTTTTGATATGCTGCAGACTTTTCAATCAATTGATCTCTGATTTGATGCACTTTAGCCAAGTCACTAATCCTCCTTGCCATGTCATTTCCCTCATTCTGCTCTTCCTGCAAGAACTTGACCACTAGGAGGGTCAACTGATTTGGGAATACAGCCTCAGTGCCATATACCAGCCTAAACGGAGAATTCCCTGTGGATTTCTTGGTGGTCACCCTATCAGCCCACAACGCAAACTTCAGTTTGGAATCCCAGCTCCTTTTGTTGTCTTCCAGCAACTTTTTGATTATCCTTATCCGGCTCTTATTGGATGATTCTGCTAGACCATTACCTTGAGGGTAATATGAGGTGGAATGCACTAGCTTAATTCCCATTGAGTCACACATGTCCACCAACTCTTTTGCCCTCAATGTTGCTACATTGTTTGTAACCAATTTGTGTGGACAGCCAAACCTGGTGAAAATGTTTTTTGTCAAGAACTTCATGACAACATGGTGATCAGCTTTCCTAGTAGGGATGACCTCAATCCATTTAGTGAAGTAGTCAGTGGCTACTAAGGTCCATCTGTGTTGGCCACTAAAATGTGGATTAATTTCCCCTATGAAATCCAAGCCCCACTGCTAGAAAGGGCCACTGGCATGTATTGGATCCAAAGGTAAGGACTTCAACTACTGTTTTCCTTCAAACCTTTGGCATTTGTCACAGGATCTTACAAATGAAAAGACATCAGAAAAGAGAGTGGGCCAATAATTCCTAGCTCTGAGGATCTTGTGAGTTGTGGTTTTCCAATAGTGATGTCCTCCATAGATGCTAGAATGAAACTGATGCATGACCTCCACAGATTGTTCTTTGTCCAGACATCTTAAAAGGATTCCAGATGGATCCCTCCAATAAAGCAAGTTTTCATGAATACAGAACTTGGTTGTTCTGAGCTTAATAGTCCTAGCTTGGCTTGAACTAAGGCCTGGAGGAACTTCTAGCTTCAGCGAAAATTGGGCTATTCTAGAATACCATTCACAAGAAGCTAGATTCTCAGCCAACAACCTGTCATGTCCTTGCCCTATTGTTTCTTCTTCTGTCTATACATCCTCTGAGTTTGTGCCCATGCAGTTTATGTCAAGCATTTTGCAGTTTTCTTCAGCCATCAGCTGAGCAAGGCCCTAGCCCTTGACAAGCTTGGTGGGCTTCAATTCTATGTTGAATTCAACAAGCTTTGCAATCCATTTAGCCCTTCTTCCATCAACATCTGGCTGCGTTAGGACATCCTTTACAGAAGCAAAGAACACATATGCAATTACCTTGGAGTGCAGAATGTAGATTAGGAAAGATTTTAAAGATTTGATAAGAGCATAAGCCTGTTTTTCAATAATATCATACCTTAGTTCAACATCCCTTAAGGTTTTGCTGAAAAAATGCCACTGGATGCTCTGAACCCTCATCATCTTTCTGCAGTAAAACTGCTGCAAGGGTGTCACCTAAAGAAAATGAGAAGATATGGAACTCCTTGCTATAGTCTAGGCTGATCAAAGTGGGGGTTTCCATAATAGCTCTTTTGATGGCTTCAAAAGATCTTCTTGCTGCATCAGTCCATTTGATCTCTGATCCCTTTTTAAGCATAGAAGTGATGTGTTTTACCAATTCTACAAAATTTGGAATAAACCTCCTTACAAAATTTATTTTTCCCAGAAAGGATTGGATGTCCTTGTTTGATCTTGGGACAGACAAGGTATGTATTGCTTTCACTCTCTCTGGGTCAATCTTGACACCTGCAGCAGAAACAATGTGTCCTAGAAGCTTGCCCTTCTCTAAAGCAAACTATGACTTCTTAGGATTCACTGACATCCCAAATCTTTTGCACTTCAGAAACACTCTCTTCAAATGTTGCAAATGATCTTGATGGCTGCTGGAATATATTGTTATATCATCCAGGTAGATTAGGACAAACTTATCCTTCTCTCTTACGAACGCTATATCCATGGCTCTCTGAAAAGTAGCCCCAGCATTCATCAACCCAAAGGGCATCTTAGAGTACATAAAAGTGCCCCAAGGAGTGGTGAAAGCAGTCTTTTATTGGTCATTTGGATGTACAGCAACTTGGTTATACCTTGAAAATCCATCCAGGACAGACATAACTTTGGCTCCTGAGACTTTCTATAGCAAATGTTCCATCTTTGGCAGGGGATAGTTGTCCTTTTGGAACATTTGTTCAGGTTCCTGAAATCAACAAACAGCCTGATTTCTCCAATTTTTTTCCTCACCACTACCAAGTTGGCTACCCACTTTGAATACCTTAGAGGAACTATGATTTTGGCAACCAACAACTTCTTGATTTCTTTTTCAATCAGAGGGAGGAGCAAAGGATAATGGGTCCCAGCTTCTGTTTGAAAGGAATGGTGTCTTTCTCCAATGGGATATTATGTTTAATGATATTTTTGTCATAGGTTTTAAGATCACTGTATTCCCAGGCAAAGACATCAGCAAATTGCTTCATTAAGGTGCAGTACTCAAAACTTTGGGCAACGGACGAATGGGTGGACAGATTTATATACTTTGGATGATCTGGACTCCCTATGTTATGCCTGTGGACTGCAGACTAATTTTCTTTTTGGGCAATCTTATAAGGCACATCATTATGGTCAAATAGCTTCTCTAGAGGCACTATCCCTTTAGGTATATGATTGCTAGGCAACTATACAATGTTGTCTTGGCCAATTCTGTTCCTTAGTTGGGGCTGGGGACATTCCTCCAAGGTTTCATTCTCTTGATCAATTTGCATTTTAGAGAATTCATCAATGACTTGTAGAAACCTCTTTATTTCATCGTCATCCTCAAAAACTTTCCAGTGTTGAACATTATCAGGCAAGGATGGTCTATATTTCATCTAGACTTGATAAGACAATCTAGGGGGCATGGGAGGGATGAACATGATAGCAGACACAGCAAGCTGATTTTTTACTCTAGGAATATATGAGATACAAAAGTTGTCAAAAGAGTCTTTGAGTCTCCATACCTCATCTTTGTACGCTCTCAGCCTTGGGTGCCTTGCTTGGAACGTTTTGTTCACTTGTTGAATGATGAGATCAATATCTCCAAACACCTTTATGTCTCTAATTCCTATGTCCTTGGCAGTGTTTAAGCCCAATATCGGAGCCTCATACTCTGCTATATTGTTGGTGACCTAAAAAGTCAGTTTAAAAGACAGATGTGCGTTTTCTTGTTTTGGAGACACCAGCACTGCTCCTGCTCCTGTAGTTTCCTTTGAACAGGCTCCATCAAAGAACATATCCCAGGATTGTGTCCCTTCCTCTTCCAAGGCCTAGCATACTGGTTTCTTGAGCTGCACTGAGGTCCTATGGGATTCTTCAATTTGGAGAATACATGCTCCAAAATCAGTGTCCATAGTGTAAATGGGATGATTAGTGGGATTATTCTCATCACTGATGATATAGGCCAGCTGGGCTTCCCTATATAGTCTTCTGCTTTCTCCTCCAAAAACTGGGACGGTGACATAAGACAAGTCATTTTGCAATGTCCCACCCAACCTCTTAATCCACCCTCTGGACGGTAGCATACCAAACTTAAGGGGGACATCTGCTACCACAATATCCATCATCATGCTTTTCATGGGTGGCTGAGTTAGGGTGATAGCTAAGTCTTTGATTAACCCCAGACATTTCACTTTCCTCGAATCAAAGGAGAACAAGTCATGATAAGGTTTGGTAATATCGAGGCCTAACTCTTCCATGACAGCTTTGGGCATCAGATTATGGCTGGCACCTATGTCCAGCAGACAGTTGTGGAGGATTTTGTCATGAATGGTCAAGGAGACATAAATGATGGGGAATTTTCATCAACAGGTTCAGTCATTGGGCTAAGCACAACTGCAGGTTTATCATCTTATAAATTCACATAGTCATTGGATGTTTGTGTGGCTTTCAGCTCAAGGGCATCAAGGATGGGCTTCTTAAAGACTTCACTCTTTACAAGTTCTATCAGAGGTACAGATATTTTTAAGCTCTGGACTTCTGATTCAAAACTAAAAGGGGAAGGGGACTTGTCAGGGCCTCTTACCTCTTGAGCCGATGTTTTGAGGATGATGGGATCAGCTGTCGGTCGCTTCTTCTTGCTGATCTACTGCTCTGTGGGGACAGCAGCTCTTTAGGTAGGATTCTCTTTGACATTACTCGTTCTTGACCTCAAGTTATATCTTTGCTGGTCTTCAGTATGTAGAAAAGCCTCTTTGTCCCACTCTTGACTAGTTTGGTCCTTGAGTAATGACTCCTCGTAGGCAGCTAATGTCAAAAAGGCAGCATTTCCTTTGTCTTCCATGCAGTGAATCTCATCCTCTTCATAAAATTGCTCCTCCTCCATGACTATGTTCTGGAAAGGAGTTTTAACCCTTTGTTCTTCACTGGCCTCTTTGCCCCTCTGAATGATCTGCAATTGTTCATTTGCTCTTCTATGTGGATTTGGATTTCTAGGAGAAAATGTATTAGGAAGCCTTGCTTTCCCAAAACTCTGCTCAACCTTCAGTTTGGATATTTCAGCAGCCAATGGCTCTATAATTTTAGTCAATTTGTCTATTTTGGGTTCTGAAGATGAAGAAGAAGAGGAAGACTCACCTCTCTGCCGCCTTCTATCAGCATGTCCTTTGAGTTTCTATGCAGCCATGATATTGGATTCCACCTCCAAGGCTGCATCTTGCATTTCAGCTAGGGAAGCACATCTTCTCTCTCTTAATAGCAGGCAGAAATCATAATCAAAGGCATTGGCGTAGGTGAGTTTGGCAGAGGTGGGGGTAGGCTTCACTTCGGCTGGTATCTTGCTATACATACGATTGAACCTTTTATTAAAATCAGACAATGACTCCCCATTTTCCCTTTTCAGGTTACCAAACTCAATATGGTAATATAGTATATCCTTCTTATCTCCCCAATTCTTTAAAAACACATCATCTAATGCTTCAATATCTATTATAGACCTAGGGGTCAGCTCTCTGAACCACTTTCTAGCTTCTCCATCAAGGCTTTGGACAAATACTCTCATCCACACATCATCTTCATTGATATCTAGGTTATCAGCGTAGCTATAAAATGACTCAAGGTGTTCTTCGGTTGTTACTCCCTCTATACTAGTGAACTTAGGCATGTATTTATGATATTCTCCTGCAGGCATGGCATTCAAAGGAATAGGCAGGACCAAGGGTCCATACCTAGTGAAACAACCCAATTAAAACAGTGAAATGTCCTAGCTAAATTTTTTTATTTATTTATTTATTTATTTATTTTTTTTTTTTTTTTTTTTTTTTTTTTTTTTTTTTTTTTTTACACAGCAATTACAACTGGAAAGCAAACACAAGAAGAATTCAATTTAATCAACACATACATAATGAAACAACCCAATTAAAACAGTGAAATGTCCCAGCTAATTTTTTTTTTACACAGCAATTACAACCGGAAAGCAAACACAAGAAGAATTTAATTTAATCAACACATACATCACTGATGTTCATTCAAGAAATAACACCACATTATATGCTTTGAATCTAAGATCGAGTAATCACGAAATAAACATGTACCGTACACTGGAGAAGCCCGATTTCGCTTGGTCGGTTGTTGCGGGTAATTCCTTGTCGCTGGTCTGTCTGCGAGTATATGATGCCGCACTTGATCCGAACGAGACCCACCGGTTAACCTCCCAACCTACTCCTTGGGTACTCTTCTTCCCCGCGGACCCCCGAGCTGCAATGGGGTTGTACAGTGGAGGAAGAGTCTAGCTGGCAGAGGAGAGCAACCGTAGCTCAAGAATCCCCTCTCTAAAACCCTCTACCTCACCAAACTCACTATAGCTTCGTAGTCACTGCCTTCACAAAATACCATCCATCCAATAATAGGGTTTCCAAAAAGTCCCTTCTACCATGGCCTGCCCCTTCCTTTATAAGATTTCTCATAGATGACACTTGGTGTGTCATGCATAATTATAATATTTTTTCTTTTTAATAGCTTGATTATTCACCCACCCATGTGTCATTCTCTCATCAAGGGTCACCCAAAATTATTTACTTATCTTTTTAATTAAAGCTAATATTTCCCTCATCTCACAAGATTCCTATTTCTACTCCTAGATGTCTCTTTATTCCCCCCTTTTATTCCTTAAATTGAGTTTATTACTTGGAGTCAATTAAGAAGTTAAGATTTTATTCCCAATCTACTTCCTAAATTAACTCAGGTTATCTCTTAGAGGGATATTCTTGTGCT
>APFE031571258.1:66672-82442 GCA_000404065.3 Pinus taeda
GGGCCTGCCATGACTGGGGTGGATGGAAGGGTAATGGCAATCTGAAAGGTAGGGAGTTGAGAAATGACTGTCAGGGCTAAAGGAATATGATGTACAGGAGGGGAGGTTTCCTTTGGGCTAAGATCCAAAGGAGGACCTAAAGGAATGGAGCTTTATGATTCTCTGGAAATATTTCTTCACTGCTAGTACTAGAGGCTATATTTTCAACATGTAGATGCTCTATTACAAGCCTTTCTGGCAGAGATACATAAGATTGTTTAGGCTTACCTGATCCTGATGCTCCCTTTTGTGACGTCTTTCTTTGCTCGACAATCTTCTCAGGGTCAGGTACTGGGTCAGCTGGTGATTTCTGAGGATTTCTCTGAGTATGCCTCACAAACTGAGCCAGAACTGTGATGTGGAGTTACCAAGAGGTTCGACCTCCAGTAGAGTCACCAAATAGATGATTACAACAAAAAATGTGTCCAAACTTTGTCTATCATCAAAGCTGGATCTGTGTCGTTCTCCCAAGGAAGTTGAGCTTCAATCTCCTCTCCCCGGCAACGGTACCAATTATGTTGGGATTCCAAGAAACTCTCCTTGGTTGTAGCTCGGAGATGCCTGGTAACATATAAATTCAGCTATTGTTGCAAGGTTTAATGGAAGGAATGATGGTTTGGTTCGAGCCAGATAACCACTTCTACTCTATTTCACTCCAGATATGCATGAACACCCTCAGACTACAAGGCTTTAGACCACCAATGCTCACAATTTAGATATTAGGTGAATATGGAGAATATGAACCACACCAGCAGATACGTAAGACCATGTGATGGCCGACTGCAACTAGTACAGAAACCTGCAAAATCTAATCTATTAATGCAAAGATAGGATGACAACTCTCCTGCATTAGATAGAAAGAAGCCTGAGCAACCTATTCATTGATGCATTCAAGATCCTAACACAGAGATAAGATGACAATTATCTAGTGCTAAACATCAAGAGATCAAGAACACAGCATGTCAAGTACAAGCTTAGAACAGAGGAAAATGGACAGTGAGCAGTTAACATCAAAAGAAGCTTGTATTTGCTGAAAATGAAGATGAGATGTTACAAGTGACAAAATGTCTACAGTCTCCAGAAGTTGAACCTTACATCAAAGGCCAACCTTGAATACATCTTGCTTCTGGATATTTATAAGTTTTCGTTACAATGGCACTTGGTCGTTTAGATATGGAGGGGTCATAATTGACCACCAACTGCATTTAACCACCTGATGGAGTCTCTTAATGAAGTTTCTTGTTTCAGCGGGTGAATCCGATCTGTTCAGGTGATGTGTTGTCCTTTAGGTGGTTGGAGTGCTCGTACCAATGGAGTCCATGACTGATAAATTCAGCTACAAAGTCGTGTTGTGTCCTTTTCTCCTTTGGCCATGCTTTATGATAAATATGGTTGTTGGGGATATTACTATAACTGATGCTGGCAGAGATAGTCATCTCTTTCTTCGGGCAACAGAATGGTCATGGGACGTGGACTGCATGGGTAGGTGGACGATTTGGGTGAGCGAGAAGAATGACCATCAGATCAGGGAAATGAACGGCAGAGGCTATCGGCTGAGGTGGGAACAGGATGTGTTAGGGTTGTCTAATCTTCAGAGGACAGATTGAATGGTCATCAGGCGATGGTGTTGCATGGGTTTTTAACAGGCAAGGGCGGTTTGGTCGAGTGGTAATAGTTTTCATCACACCACTTTCGGGCGCTAAGTGGTAAATACCTGAGGGCGAGCGATTCCACTCAATGATCGACATGTAGCAGCAGATGAGAGAGAAAAACCGCCCTCATCGCGTGCTATCGCTCGATCAATTTGATGGCACAATGTATGCAAAGACCATCGGATCGGGCGGCGATGCATCTGACAGTGGAAAATGGTCGAGCGGGTCACCTTTATCGGGTGTGATGTGGGCCGTTAGATTATCAGGGAATGATCAACGGCGGGAAAGCAATGAGGGATTTATGAGTGTGTGAGGGCGTATGGGTAAGGTTTTATGGTTGGTTTGACTTTGTGCTTGGGACCAGGGCCAAAGAGGACTTTGTCGGATTTTAGAAGGTTTATTTAGGGAATGGGAAAGGTTTAGAGGTGAGCGAGGTGAAGGAAGAAAGGGAAAAGTGACCAATGTGAGCCCCCTTTGGACACAACCAAACAAACGATGCTTCTTTCTAACCTTAGAAGGTCAGCACTGCACAGCAAAGCTAACATGCAGAAAATAGTTATGAGGATTGTCTTGAAGTTGAAAGAAAGTCATCCATGATCTTCTTGTGCATGCCTTAGTGAATTAAATGAAGTGCAGAGAAGCCATTATGAAGTACATTCAAGCTCTGAGAGCCATGAATAAGCATGGTCAATTCTTATTGAAGTGTGCAGGTGGAGTGAGATTTAATTCTCAGTATGGAGAATGTTTAGGAGCCCATTCTCATGATTTAATGTAGTGGCCTAGTTAGACGCAATAGAAGAATGAGAGCCATGCATAGGTACACTCGCGGAGTGTGGAAACAGTAAACATAGGCAACATCGAGTAAAGTGCAGCAGAGGAACAAAATAGAGGAGCACAGTTCACCAATAAAGTGTGGGAAAAGTAGTAGTGTTGTGTGAGAGATATTAGGAGAGATTTGTGTGAGAGATATTAGGAGAGATATATTTTATTTTTTATGATTATATTTTTATTTTCGCTTCCTTTTATGTTAATACACTTTTCATATATCATTGATAATAATCTTAATCTTGATTTTAACCAAGTATTCACATTTATGTAACACCCTCCTCCCTCATATACCCAAGTAACTGGCCAATCGAGGTAAACATGTGACGAGAGGCTACTATGATTGGATTCAACCTCCCATGTGACCTTAAGGAAGTGGAATCAATGGAAACACAACATGCATACCTTCCACATCAGCTACAGGACTCCTAGGAACCTTTCCAACCACTTAGGTAGCTATCCCCTGGGTCCCACTGAAGTTTTTGACCACTTCACCTTTGGACGCTCTCATGATATAGGCTTACCAGCATCCAGGAGGCTCTGGACACTCTCATGTCAAGGCATGCCAGCGTCCAGGGACTATTTTTCTCATTGTTTTTCCAGTGTCCCTGGGATTTGAGCCATTTTTTCAAGCCCAGAGCCCACGTCACTGCCCATAATTAAATGACACCTTCAGAACTATAAGATAACAAGGAAACAATGATGAAAAATAAATACTTCAACAAGCCCTTAACTAGACCCCTACTAGCCATGATATGAATTTCGTCAAACATATTACAAATATATACTCTACAAGTGTAAACAACATATTTAAGCATAGGGATCTCATACTTATCTGAAAATCACTAAGAACCATTGTTCTCTCATATCATTTGTTGCATTATCATCTATTAGGTCATAGATACATTGTCCATTCATTTACAAGTATAAACATGATGAGAGACATACATAGCCATTGTCATAAAGCACATACGTAACCAACATAATAGCAACAGAAATACCAATGAAATCTCAACTATATGATTCACATATAAACCAGTTAACACTCATAGAAATACAAAGAGAAATAACCTCATGTTGATGATGCAAAATCAAAACCTGGGATTGGACTACCATGTTCTACCCAACCATAGAATGGTTGATCCAAATTACTCTTCAGCTATTCACCCCCATGCCGTATTCCAAGCATGAATGTGGGACTCAAACCAAAAGAACCAACCAGGGCATCCCGAGGCTAAACCACCTCACCCTCATCAATAGAAACCAAGATTTACCGTAATCCATCCTGGTTCACTAGGCCAACACATTGAACATGGAATAACGGACTTCACCATGATCTCCACCCGATCACTAGGCCAAGCAAGCATGGATGCCACCAGATTTCTCCACCTACACCATGAGGAATTTTCCTATCTCCTAGTCGCTCAGGCTTTACCGTAATCCACACCAGATTGCTAAGCCCTAAATCGAGACCCACTCTCCAGGATTTACTGCATATCCCAACCTAGGATTACTAGGCCCAACAGAGAGAAAACCACCTCTTGGATTTACATATATCCTTCCATTCATCGGAAAGGATTCCTTGGCCCACCTAGGAAACACAAAATCTGGCTTTACCATAACCCACAGTCTATTTCAGGGATTACTAGGCCATGTTTTCTACATTCGGAGATCCATTCCACTCAGCTTTGAATCCATCCGGAAATCCATCTCAACCAAAACATGAGAACCCCATCACCTCATGGCTATTTGGAAATGGAAAAGCTAGGCTGAAAACACTGTCACACCTAGAAAATCCCATGCCATAACAGTAAAGAACCACATGAAATACCATGCATGTCAAATCTAGCAAGGAAAATACACATGCAAATCAATACCTGCAAAGAATCTTATTGTAGTTGCTTGATCCTACTCTTCCTTGCTTGCTCCTTCCAAGTATGCCACACTCCTCCAAGAGTGCTCCAAAAAAACTGTAAGTGTCCAAGAGTATGAGATAGAGAGAGGGAGAAAGAGAATAATGAGAGAGCTCCAAAACTGAGCAAAATATTACCAACTAACCCTCAGAAGCCTTTTTATTAATCAGGCCTCTGTTTTCTTCATTTTCCATTATTTTCTTTTATTTTCCTCCTCACATGCAACCTGTGACCTTTCACCTTCCTTTTCTCCTAATTTCCATTATTTTCATTAATAAATGTGCCAAAAATGCCATTTTTCCTTTTCAAATCCTTTTCCTTTGCCAATTTCCTTAGCCATAATAAACTAAATGAACACCCACTAGGATGTTTTGCCCAACATTCAGCTTGGAATATGTGTCCCGTCACCGTGGCCTTATATTTTTTTACATGGATTTTTAAGCAGGGTTGTTAAAATTTATGTATGTAGTTCTCTTGTTGTGAATTCATTAATTTTGATTATAAATTTTAAAGTACATATGCTTAATGATCATCTCCCATGATTAAGAGTTTAGAGTAATGAAAACTAAACATATTAAAAATATATGCATGCAGATTACCTAAATGTAGAAGAACTTAATAGCAATGGCATGTGTGGATTGTGTCAAATTGTGCCTCTAGAGACCTATCTAGATTAATTGCATTCATGAGATTTGAGATAAATTATCTTCCTTGAAAATTTACCCAACCATCTCTAAAAGTATTCCCTACTCTAACATAAAATAAACATAAATAGGGCAAGGTCAATTTTGTATATAATAAAATAATAAAATTACTGTTTCATGCACAACTTGAATTGCTTTATTTCCAACTTGCCTCTTACAGGAATGATAACTACTTCCAACTATTTGATTCCCCTCTGTAACAATAAAAATTGGAGGCTATGATATTTGTTAGATCCCTACCATAGAGTGAGTGTTATGGTCATGAATCTCAAACATAAGTTTTTCTACTATGTTATGTATATATACCATTTTTTCTACAATATAATATAATCATAATGATAAGTGTAGTGAACCTGGGAAATTGTCCAAGATGTTAGGCTTAAAGGTAAACAACCATAAAAAAACAACCCTAGAGATATGTATTTACAAGTATAAAATGCATGTACATGTCCATTGATTATACGTATATGTTATTTATGATGCATGCTTGGAAAATGTGAAGCTTGAGACTCCAATTTAATATGATTATAACTGAAATAAATTCTTGTGATAATAGCCAACATAAATTATAATGTTATTGCAATCAAATACACTCTCATATATCATGTGACTAGCTGATCCATTAGTGTGGCAAAGAAAATACTACATGTGGCTTGTCTCCCACACAAGTAGTTGATTTTTTGATGTTCTAGTGCCTTTGTACAACAGAAAAATGTAAGAGTCTTATGACATACCATTTTTGAATTTGCCACATCTCCACCACATTTACATGCTTCGACACAAGTACTCTACCTTCGACATATGGTAGAAATCACCTTCCAAACATAAAGTCAAACATCTTGAATGAAAGTTTAAGAGATTTTGAAATCTCAATTTTTTTGTCGGTTTACATTGATGAACCTATTATAGCACAAAACTATATTATGTTTTCATTACTTTCTCAAGTACCTTAACTTACATGCTATGCATTTGGTTTTTCTTGTATTTAGAAGAGAATGAAGGTGGTAAGGGTAATGCCATGTCAATTAAAAGTGTTAAGGTATTAGTACATGGAGGTGATAGGCTTCCAATGGAGACACAAATTTGAAAATAATGTCTTCCTTTTCCATATTTATTACAGTGTTAATTATAATTAGTGTGAAATTTCTACTTATAATTTGTTAGTCATCTCATATGCTTCACGTTAACTCACATTAACTTATTTATATTGTTATGGGTTCTTATTTCATTATAACAGTCATTGAGTGCCTAGATAGGCTTTGGAATCTCTAGCCTCTTATGGAAAAACCATTGTGAATATACATGTTTAACATTCAATCTTGTGCAATTCTAGGAAAGAAGTCATGGAATTGCAATGATAGGAAAGGGGTGAAGCTTCAATTACTTAGAGAAGGAAAATTTAAGTCCAATGAAAGTAATTGTTGTTTCCCTATGGTTTGTTCTATGAAAGGAATATGTAAATTTCTAGACAAAATTTCTACTTAGTAGCCTATAAAATAGAAATCAATATATATCGAAAGAATTGTATTTTTCATCAGGCATATTGTTATAGTGTCATAATTTTATGTAAGATAGAAGGGGGAAATAGAATAACTTCAACCTTGTTTTGATTTTACTCTTGATGTTCTTAGTGTAGTTGGTTGTGATGGGTTATTACCAACAAAACTACATATGCATCAAATACTTTTGTTGGATTTCCATGTTAATGGAGTACTAGTTAAGTAAGCAACTTTAAAAGGGAAAGTTTTCCCAAGGAGGTGACCATTAAATGAAACAAGTCAAAGAGTCATAAGTCATGGAACTTTATACGTCTTCCCACCCAAGTTCTCTAGTTATCCCCTATTAAGTATAAGTTGTTAACATTAAAATATTTCATTTGTAGTTTTATACCTATATTATTTTGGGGACTATGACTTTATGGATCATTTTATATATTCCAAGACTTTGAAAAATATCCATTATCAAACGGATTATGGGAGCCAAATTGTGTGACAAAGTATAACAAATGGTACTTTTGTACTTGTATACTTTCAAAAAAAAATCAACAATGCTTCTCTCTTAAAGGTTGTCAACAAATAAAAAGATTTGTGATATATATATATATATATATATAGAGAGAGAGAGAGAGGAGAGAGAGAGAGAGAGAGAGATGAAAATTATAGTTCATTTTGGTTTGGGGAGGGATTACACATTCATTGATTTTACAAATCAATTCAAATTTTACTATAAAAGATGTTAGAGTTATGAAACAAAATTGTTATCAATAGAGATGTTTTAAGAGAAACTTTGAAGAAAAAAAAAAAAAAAAAAAGTTTGTAAATACAACATGTATTTATAGCAATTATTATCTCAATAAAATAGAAAATAAATTAAAAATGAGTTTTCTCTTTATAAATGCAATTTATATCTCAATCAAGATTGAAAATAGGTTGAAAGTAAATTTTAACAATATATTAGATATGAAATTGTAAAAATATAAGAATATCTTATTTTACCTTCATAAATCCAATGGCTACTCCAAAAGAATAACAACATAAACTTGAATTAAGCATTCTCTAACATAAATAACAAACTTGAATATAAGCATTTTTCTAATGTAGATAGTGAAATTGCTAATACGTATAAGGAAACAAGCTTAATAGTTGCAATGCAGCATAGTCCCTACCTCTATTGCTATCATTAATTAAATGATTAAAGGTTGTGCGGAGTGCAGAGAGAACTTTGCACAATGAAACATCTCATCTAAGATAGAATTGTTAATAAATTATATGCATATATTGAAACATCTCATCTAAGATGTTATTTATTTCACTTAATAGATTCTAATGATTCCATTAGATACCGGATGACATCCACCTGTGTTCAACAACATGGATTGAACGCTTGAATTAATTTAATGGTTAATGTTGACATGTTAATTTTTATTGTTAGAGGTTATATGAGAGTGGGTGCAGGAAATTCATTATGTTTCAGCATTTTAGCGTTGGGTTATAGTCCTGAGATTAACGTTTTTAAGGGTTGTGTATGTAGAAAGGTGAATGCGATCACTGGGCAATTCAGATTGCCCACATCATTGGGCGTGACAGAGTTGTCGTAAAGGTGCTCACAAGAAAGACCCCAGAAAGAGAAGATAGAAAAAGGAGCAGTTATTTCATTGTGTGGAGTGCCACTAACTCATTTGAGAATCTCACTGTGCAGAGGAAGCTCATTGTGCGAGAGTGCAGAATCTCTACACAATCAAGTTCCTCCGCATTATATTGACGAATTTGATACATATATATATAGAACACCATATTCACACATATGTATATTCATTATTATTGATGTTTTCAGACAACCACTTATCACCTGTAATGTGTTCGTGTCGTTTATTTATGTGCTATGATATGACGATTACACAGTGGATCTCAGCCTTGATATCGAGAATGATGAATGAATGGGAACGTTGCATGTGGGTGATGGGAGCATTAGTCATTGGTTCAGCGTGCAGAATTTCATTGTGTGGAAGCCATAAGAAAGTTCAATGTGCAGAGCTCCACTACTGAACTTCTACACAATTTCATTATGGATGTGGAGAACATAACCTCATGTCGTGTCATGTGCAGAGGAATTTGAATTTATAAACAAGGTTGCACCCCATATTCAATGACACAACTTCAATGAAAACATTGATTGTGATATTAGTTTAGGACCGGTATATTATGAAAGAAAACTGAGAAAATTTTAAAGATGATGTAAGCGTCTGTATGATTATATTGTACCTAGACGAGGTTATTACTGCTCTTCCCCATTGTACATAAACCCGAAAGGGGATTTTCTTGTTTGAAGTTGAGAATCATATCTGCAACTTCTTTCATTTTCTCAGTTGACACCACGAAAGAACCGCCAAATTTTATCATGCAACTAACATCTGGCTCGTCGCTCTTCTTCTGAACATTTTCAGACTTTTCCAACACGGCTATACTAACGTTCTCACTTCTCATAACAACAATTTTCTGTACAAAATTACAGAATTTCACCAAGCTACAAAATCCATGGATTAATGGAAATGATGCAGAAAAGCTAACCTTCGAAGACAAGTAAGTGTGACCCATAGAAAATTTTAGGCTCGAATCTTACACGAAGGGAGAAATTTAAGGGGTTTTATATTTTGGAGGGACGAATTTTTTATAATACACCCATTTAGTTAACCCAACATTTATTTTAAAAATGATATTTATTATATTTTAACCATAAAAAAAGGCAGATAAACAATGCGAAGCCCAATTATCCTAGTTTGGGAGGTCGTATTTGCTTGCAAATGCTTGATTTCCTAGGTTGGAGGTTGGATTTGGTTGCAATCACCTTGATTTCATGGTTTGAAATTCAAGGGCAGGGTTGAATTAGGGGGATTCGCCTTTATAAATTATACAATCTCCATTCGTGAGTTTTACAAGGTCGTGACTTGTTTTCAAGCAAGAGACTCAATCTCCATTCCTGCAGGTTGTAACTCGTTTTTGAGAAAGGGACTCAGTCTCCATTCGTGCAAGTCGTGACTCATTTTCATACATTTGTGCATGTTAATAGATAATATACCAAAGAAGAGCAGTGCATTCGTGAGTTTTACACAGGTCGTGACTCGTTTCAAGCAAGAGACTTTGGTTTATAAAATTTGGTTTATAGACAAGAAATCCATAGTTGTGTATTTAGGGAGAAATAAGTTCCATAAAGTAATCTCCAGAGCTTAGAGTAGAGAGAGGGGGTAGTTCGTTTTGTTCATATCAATAGAGCTCTCGGTATAGGATGAAGGCTTAAGCAGGGACAACTAATAAGTCTTTGTAGCCTAATAGGATTCGCAGAATACCTATCTTAACCTACTGACATTGCTGACAACTGGAAATGGATTCTGCTATATCCTTCTTCATCAATAGCAAAAATAATGATTTATCTCTATTGTGACAGTGCTCAAAGCAGAGCAGTGTTGAGGGGACCAACGAATTTTGCACCGATGAATATTCAGCTTTTTCAACTCAATTCAAGCAATGGGAGAGCACAGATCAGACTGTGGAAGAGCACAGGTCAAACTATAGGAGATCACGGGTCGTTTTCAAAGCGAGATAAGGACGAATGTTCTCTTTTTTGAGGCAAGGTGGTTACTACAACTGGCAAGGTATTTCTGAGCCCTTGTACTGGGTTAATTTTTTTGTGGAAAAGCTTCGTTTTGTCCACTAATTACTGTTTAGGTATCTCATATTCTAGTGGAATTTTGATGGTGGAAGTGTTGACTTGTTTCCATAAATGATTCGAGTTCCAACCACCTTCCAGTATGAACTCCTCTCTCAATCACAGAGTGCTCAACTCCCACCTTTGCATCTAATTGACTAATAAGGTTACAAGAATGTTATGCACTATAACAAATCTTAGAAGTCCTTATTCTATGTATTTTTCATGGATGGGGAAACATTGATGATGATAGGTTGTATAAGTAGCTCTTAGCTGAATAAATCGCATCTTCTCTAGTTCAATGGACACCCCTACCTCACTTACCTCTATGGAATATAGGTTCCTACGTGGGCTGGATGGAATGAATTATGATACTTACATGCGTGTTAATTCATCTCGTTTGAGGATATGAGAGAGTGCAATCTGTTTTCAAGAGCACAGAAAATCCAGTTTTCGAATTGACTAATAAGGTTAGGAGATGAGCGGGAGTACCCCCGATGAGGGAAGTTTTAATATTATTTTTAATTTAAGAAAAAAATACATTTTTTAATATATAATCCTACAATCGTAAGCCTATAGTGTAAGGTGGGGGTTTGTTGGTAGCATAGAACAGAAAGGCGTCACTTGTTGTCTGTAATTTATTCACCAAAACCCATAGGATTTTGCATTTTATTTTGCCTCACCCATGGTCATGATCACTTGTTGGACTTTGATGTTGATGTCGGAACTTGGGATTTGGTTGAGGTTAACATGCCCCCTATGGTTTTCCCACATATACAAGAGCACGAGGGTTTCAGTCCCTATGAGTCTTCTCATGGGATGAGGCGTTATTCCTAGATTTCACCAACCATACATACAAAAATTCAACAATGTTTGATAAGGATTTAAAGAATATGTATGTTTAGATCAAATCCTTTAGCTCTTAGATTTAATGGTTCTTGTTGTGGTCTGTGGACTGGTGAGATGTCGGTGAAGGCCACAATGAGTCATGGCCTAGATTTGGTAACATTGAATCTGGTTTTGTATTCTCAAGGAAATATCTTTGCATTTTGAATCTTCGAGCCCTCTTCTTGCATATGATACTTTCTTGTAGCTAGATGATTATTAGCAGGAACATGGGCTGAGGCGTTATTCCTAGATTTCACCTCATTGACTTATTCTTGAATGGTCATTGAAGAATCCAATATTGTTTCTATTCCAGATGGAATTTCTTTGGTTTTAACATAAATTATATAATTACCTTCATAGTGGTTTACTTAGATGTCAAGATTAGGTAGAATTTGTGGTCATGTATGGCATCTTTTTCGGTTATGGTTTATGAGGTTTAGTGATTCAAAGTGACAGTCTTGTAGCATAGTGGTGTTTATCTATTTCAAGCTATGGATGTGGCTGAGAAATTCTGAATGTTAATTATACAGTTTAGAACATGCATGCACTTGATTAGATCGGTAGATTTGCAAAATGAGGTTCATCATCTTATGTACTATGAGATGTAGTTTTCTTTCTAATGGTCAATGTTAGCGATAGTATAATGAGGAAAAAATAAAACATTTATATTCTTAATTTACCTTAAACTAGTTTTCTAATTATTAATATACTAGATTATGACACCATATTTAACAGGAAGTGATTACAATTAGTTTGTCCTTGGTAGGTAAAAGGAAGCCTTGATTCAAATTGAAAACTTTAGTGAGTGAAGTTAAACATTGGGTCAGTGGAGCAATGACTTTATGCATATTCACTTCCACCTTATGGTTTGAATGATTCCTTTGAGAAGCCTGTCATACCCCTACACAAGAAGCTTTTATAGAGGAGCCATGGAGAACTACACTATTCCAACAATCAAATGAATTAGCAGATAAAACATCTGTGTTTGCAAGATGGCTACAGATAATCATATCATTGTTCTAAATGTGATCCACATCAAGCTGGAAGTCTTCAAAATGGTAGGAGGATTACAAGGAAAGAAATTTATGGAACAAATATTGAGTTGGTTGGTGACTCTATTTGGGCAGAATGCCAAGCACTAGCTAAATCCATTGTTAATGCCTCTTTATGGTCACATTCATCTGTATCTACAAATTGTGAGAAGTACCCGTGTGCCCTCAAAAAGCATCATTCACCACCAGGTGGGAGTTTTTATGCATTTCCTGGATTCTTTTTTATCTACAAATTTTATAATCTGTCTTTTGTTGCCACCTATTATGAGATATTAGAGAAAGGTGAGCAATTTTGTTCAAAACATGGAAAGATTCTCAAAAAATTGTAGTTCCAAAACCATTTGTAGAAGATTATTGTTTTCATGCAGCATATGTAGTAGCACTCCTTACAGATGGGTTGTAACTTGCATTTAAAAGATGAGAAAATAATTGTTGGATCTGAGAGCATAATGTGGAAATTGGGTGTGGCTCTACTGGAAGCTACATAATCTTTTTTCAACCAATGAGAGTTTGAGAAGCCAACACTGGCCTATTCCTAACAGGATATATATTAGGAATTAGGTGATGGATGCAAACACTATTGAATATATAGAAAAGTGACTAACAACAATACTCCAACCCTTACTTGAATCATAGGGTCACCAAAAACCCATTATAGACCTCTATCATGCCAAGAATATAGGATAGATGGTAACTAAAACATCCTCCATGTGTAGGTAACTTGTAAATTACTTCATTATGTAAGTTTCAAACTATTGACCTCTTGTAGTCAAAATATTTAGCTCTCAAACATGTCAGCGAAAAATATTGTTCCTGTAATATAAGTGGTTGTGTCTTTCATTTATGGAGGCAATGGGATCTAAATTATATGCATGAATATAATTTTAGTTAACAACTTTCCGTTGATGAAATGTTAAGATCTAGGAGTCAAAATAAATGTAGATGATGAGCAATAAATAGATAAATAAATATGAGCTGAAAATTCCTTCAACAATCTCTTGGGAATTAATATGTAGCTCTTAAGGTGATTTTCACATGTTGAACTCTTTTTTCTGATGATACTCTAACACCACATGGTCCACCTGACCCGCAAGTTAAGTTGATCACCAAATTATTCTCTACTACCAAGCATCCATTGTCCTCTGAAACTAGGAGAGGTTCCACCCTAACATCACTTCAGCTCTAGTCTCTTCTTTAAACCTTAGTGGAAACATTGAAAGACCACCATAGATAACTCCCCAGGAGACCCATCATCCTAGGCCATTCTCAAAGAGAAATTGGGAGACAAGCTTTGAAAGTGGACATTGCAATTTTTGGCTTCAAGGACAAAAGTGACTGTTCCTTTTACTTATAATCAATTCCTACTTTAAGGATGTACTTATAATTACCAACCTACAATAATTAGGGTTTTTCTTATGGCTCTTATATGTCTAGATTTTCTTTTGTACTCTTGGGAGATGAACTTTTCAACTTTTTACTCCCAAATGGTGCATCCAATCTTGCTCCCACAATGGTAACTAGATATCCACTTCACCTTATCTCAAGAATTTCCTCAAGTTCCAGATCTAGTCAGGATTCCCAGTTATGAAAAAATTGGGGTTGTTTAACAACATTCAATAAAATTCTAATGCAAATTGCAGATGGAATTACAAATTCTCACATAGAATTCCCATTTAACACATGCAAATTTCATTGATTCACCCAATTCTGATCATGCTAGATGGCTACACAAATGTAAAACAGAAAGGGAATTCTACAACAAATCCATATGAAGTTTACCCATTTAACAATGGATTTCATGCTAGGTCATGCCTACATTAAAATCCATGAGGATTAATATTCTACTTTCTACACAGAATTCAAAGAGACACTAATCTTTCTAATAGAATCTGTCTAAAAAACTTACTACATAGGAATGGGAATTATTCAGAGCCCATATATAGATATCTAGCATGGATATCAACCCAAGCCAAACTAGTAAACCAAAAGGACTAAGATAGACCTGCACGGGTGATGTTGTTTCAATGTTATACAAATGAATTATTATATTTTATGTCTTAATAGTTTCCCATTACCATTGTTAAACAAGTTTTTTTTTGTGAAATTCCATTTTGCCTCAAAATTCAATTTCTAATATATGTTCTTTCAATGTTTACTCAACAATTCTTTTGCAAAGTACAATTTTATTTTCTATAAACAAATGAATTTATATGAAGCATATCTCATTGAAGCAATTTGGGTACAAATGGGTACACATAATTATGAAAGGAAAATGTAAATATTTTGCTCTAAAATATTTGAAATAGTAAAAATCTATTGTACCCTAAGTGAGCTCAAGACAAAAAATAAAATAGGGCATAGAATGTATATTGGCTCTTTAATTGATGTTTATTTTTATTGGGTATGATGAAATCCTTTTTGATTCATATGTACTTTTGAACTATGCCATATAGTATACTTTGAATACTACCCACAAGTCTATTAATTCTCAACTCTTGGAAATTATTGATGCAGGTTTGTAGATCGATTTGAAATTTTACTTGTGGAATATTCAGTGAGATGTAAAAAGATAATCGCGGGAATAAACCATCAAGGAAAATGGAGGTATTATCATAATTTCAAAAGCCTCCATCCAAAAATACACATTATCTTCATGCTTCAAGCTCCTTTGAACAATTTGTTACTAAGGGAGATGTTAACTCTTGTGGAAATGCATTTGATCTCCATATGATGGATGAAAGAATAGGTTCCTCAATTGATTAGGATGAGATAAATTAAGTTTCAACATAAATTGGTGATGAAAATGTTAAATATTTTCCTTGGAAGGTGACACAATCCATACACGAAAAATGAAAAATGTCAATGGACCATAGGGAGACGATTCCAAGGAGATTGGGTCTCAAGTTTTCCATTTATTGAAGCAATACCTCCTACAAATGAGAACGATGTTTCCTGGGAAGTTAGATGTAACGCGTGTAGTTGGAAAACTCGAAAGGTAGTGAAATTTCAAATGAAGCTAGATACAATACAAAAGCATGCAGGAAAGGTGTATGAAAATAAAATTTTAAATGGTAAAGAGAAATCTATTGTTAGATGGAAATATTCTAAGGAATGTCGACATATCGAATATGCAGAAGAATACAAAAAATATTTAACAAGAGGGAGGAAACTTGAGGCAAGTGGAGTAACCATCATATATCTATTTGAAAATACGATAGAAAGAAGTTTGTTATCCGAGATGATACAATTGAGCATTGTATTTCACATGTTATCTAAAGGTCGTCCTATGACAGATTATCCAAATCACATGAAATTTCTATCTTTTCTTCAAGTGTCAAACTTTCCATCTTCTCAATAGTCTGTAACCAATGGTTGGGAATGGGAAAGATATATAGCTCAATTAGAAAATGATGATTTGAAAGAGAAGATTTCAAATGCTAGGTTTTTGGCATTGTCTTTGGATGAGGTTACGACTATAGATAATACTTCATGGAT
>APFE031571260.1:1457-18460 GCA_000404065.3 Pinus taeda
TTGAAGAAAGATGCATTTTCATGGACTCCGGAAGCAACCAAGGCCTTTGAACATCTTAAAGAGGCAATGTGCCAAGCACCGGTCTTAGCTACACCGGACTTCACAAAAACCTTTATTGTGGAATGTGATGCTTCAGGAAATGGAATTGGTGTTGTTCTAATGTAGGATGAAAGACCGACCCATTGCTTTTGAAAGTCGTCCAATCAAGGGAAAGTTTTTACACAAAGCTATTTATGAGAAGGAAATGTTGGCAATCCTCCATGCACTTAAGAAATGGCGACCCTACCTAATGGGAGACACTTCAAGGTAAAAAAGGATCATGATAGCCTTAAATACTTTTTAGAACAAAGATTATCCTCTAAAGAGCAACAAAAGTGGGTCACAAAGATGTTGGGTTATGACTTTGAAATCATCTACAAAAAAGGGAAGCAAAATGTGGTGGCAGATACACTGTCAAGAAAGGATGAGGATGTGGAAGAATTGTTGTGCTCCATTTCTATTATCCAACCAGTTGGATAAACGAAGCAAGGGAGGAATGGAAGAATGATGAAGAAGTGTGGGCACTTATTCGAAAGTTACAAAAAACATCCAGTACATCTGATACATTTAGTTGGAAAAATGATTCATTATGGTACAAAGATCGCTTATACCTTTGTAAGAATTCCCAACTAAAACAAAAGATTCTTATGGAATTGCACACTTCTCCCTTAGGAGGGCACTCAGGATTTTTAAAAACTTACCACAGGGTTAAGAAGGAATTTTTTTGGGATGGCCTTAAATCAGATATTCAAAAGTTTGTGGCGGAATGTTTGGTTTGCCAACAAAATAAAGTTGAAACAATTAAGACACCGGGTCTATTACAACCTTTATCCATTCCAAGCCAACGTTGGGAGGAGGTTTCAATGGATTTTATCACAGGTTTACCCAAGTCTGAGGGAAAGAGTGTCATCATGGGGTAGTTGACAGACTTACCAAGTATGCACACTTTTGTGCATTATCACATCCATTTAAAGCCAATACAGTTTCTACTGCATTTATGGAAACAATTCAAAAGCTACATGGAAACCCAAAGATTATTGTAAGTGACAGAGATCCCATTTTTCACTGGAAATTTTTGGACAGAATTATTTTCTTGTCTTGGTACTCAGTTAGCTCATAGCTCATCTTATCATCCTCAATCTGATGGGCAAACTGAGATAGTAAACAAATGTTTGGAAGGATATCTTCGTTGCTTTGTATTTGATAAACAAACACAATGGGTCAAATGGTTGCCTCTGGCTGAATGGTGGTATAACACTTCCTCCATACAACAACAAAAATGACCCCAATTTATGGCACTTTATGGATATCAGCCACCATCCATCACATCATATTTAAGAGAAAATTCTAAGGTTCAAGCAGTGGAACATCACATCGAACATCAACAACAAGTCCTCCAACTCTTAAAGGATAACCTCGTGTTGGCACAGAATAGAATGAAACGACAGGCAGATCAACATCGCAGTGAAAGAAGTTTTGATGTAGGTGATTGGGTATTCTTAAGGCTACAACCATATAAGAAAATGTCCCTCAAGCAAGCTAAGAAGGATAATAAATTATCACCAAAGTTTTATGGTCCGTACAAGGTGTTGCAAAAGATTGGTACTATGGCATACAAATTGGAGCTTCCTGCAGCTTCTCGATTGCACCCAGTTTTCCATGTTTCATGTTTAAAGAAGGTTATAGGCGACAACCTCCTAGTTCAAACAATATTGAACTGACGAGGAAGGAAAAATTATATTGGAACCGGAAGCAGTCACAGAAACAAGAACTCGACAACTACAAAATCGTTCAATTTCAGAGTATCTTATCAGGTGGAAGAACTTATCCGCTGAAGATTCCACATGGGAGGATAAGAATTTTATGCAGAAGTATCCAGAACTACTCAAGCATTGAGGACAACACTTTTTTGAAGGAGAGGGGCATGTTGGGTCCCTATAATACTAGTGATTACCCCATTACTATTGTAGTTATACCCCTTACTAATATTGTTGTGCCCCTATTGCCCCCATATTGTTATCACTGTACCCCATAGAATCCCTCTATTATTATTTTTGTGGATTTATATTATTATTGTTAGGTCGGCTAGATTATATTGTGACTCCTTAGACTCCTATATATAGAAAGAGGTTTTGTCATTTGAATCATCCAAGAATTGTTCATTTATGTAATGTAAAGGAGGTTGCCCCCTCGAAGAGGCTGAATTCTAAGGCGTTGATCTATCTTTTCTATCTTTTCTTGAGCTGGTTTCATAACAGCTGACATAACAATAATGATATAAGGGCACAAAAATCACAATAATGGGCTTCTATGGGCACAATAATAACAATATGGGGACAATAGTTGCACAACAATAATAATAAAAGCTATAATGATAATAGTAATGGGGGAATAACTAGTATTATAGGGACCTAATAATGAGAGAAGGTTGTAGCCTTCTACAAGTGGGTGCCTGCATGCTGGTATGAGTCTACGTCAATACAAATATTATAAGAACATTTTTATTATAATAAAAGATGAATATAAAGGCTACTGCAACAATGGTTTTCTCCCATATTGGGTTTCCACCTAAAAAAATCCTAGTTTTCATGTGTGTTCATGTGTTACTTATATGTGATAGTTATTTTGTTATTATTTAGTTAATGTCTAACGCAGTACTGATACACTAGTTCAACTTAAAAATATGATGAAATAACTAAAATTTTACTTAAATGGATACACGCCAATCGTATGCATAATAGTTTCATACATACATATGTTTACTTAATTATAGTTGCGTACAAGTATATGAACAATAAAATACAACTTTAAGTAAGATTTTAAAATATTGATTCAACCCCCCACCCCCCCAGTACATTTCCCAAGAATCGGTATCAAAAGAGGAACTTCAAAAGAAGCTTCATTGCTTGAAGGAGATACATCAAGATGATGGAGAAAAATAATATAGCTCAAAGGAGGGTTTTCAAAAAAATATGACAGTGATATATCAAATGCAGTTATTGAGATCAACAAATGTTTAGGTGTGGGAGCACCCTTCTTTTATTTATCAAGAATGAAGAATATGGTAACAAAGAATTATTAGGTGTGCCTTTTTATTCCAAGAGTGCTCCATTTCCTTGTATATGTAATATTTATATTGATGAAGACAATGAAACAACTAAAGCTTCTTTCATGGGTAAAAGTGAAACTAAGCACTTTAAACAGAAAACATATTAAAAAATGTTGTCCCTAGAATAAAAAGATCAAGGAAAGTCTAAAAGAATGGACAATGAAGGAATACCTATGCTAGTAATGATATTTATCATCAATGGAAAGAAAATATGAAGTCTAATCTAATGAACAATGATGTTTGGTATTTCGTATGCAATGGCTACACCAAAATTCCTCCATCAGATGAGGAAGTGGTAAAGAGTAGTAAGAAATTAAGTGACATCATTAATAGCAAACTTGATTCATCATTAAATAGGGTTATGGATTATGCAATTGCAAAGAAAGTCTAGTATAAGCTACAAGAAATTGATGAAGAAAACCTAAAGGAAGTTTTCTCATAAGAAGAACTACAAGGTAATCCTAGCCCCAACAATGTGTCAAAAAATGAACATGATAAGAAAACAACATTTGTTATGTCAAATGCTAATTCAGAAGAAGACAGGTTGGAATAATGTTTTTATCTTAGAACAAAACTTGATCTTTATTTGAAACAATCGTTAATCTTAAAGACAAGTTGCACAAATATGATAACAAGGATCATATTAAATCAGTAAATGTTGGTGTGCAATCTAAACAATATTATGATGGTCTTGGAGCTAAGATTGTCTCTCTAAGAGAAGACCTTGAAAAATCATATAAGCATAATGAAGAACTACCTCAAGCATTTGAAGAACAAAAAAATGAGCTAAACAAAGAGATTCTAAAATTAAAGGAGCAAGTGGAAGAAGGAAGAAGGGCTAAAGACAGCATCATGAAGAAGTATCTAGAAAAGGAAAAGAGATATCAAATAATGAAGGTTGAAGTAAACATTCTAAAAGGTTAATTAGAAGAAAAATATAAACATTTCAGACTTCGAGATAGTACTAAGATTTTGGATAATATTCTTAGTAGTCAAAGGTTTCCTTCCATCAATTTTGTTATTGGTTTTAATGAAACTATTGAAGGAGAATATAATTCACAAGTTGATGCAGGGAATTTAAAGGGTAACAATGCAAAAACTAAAATTTGCAACAAAGAGATAAGACTTCAACCTGATCAATAAAGAAGGAAAGTGAATCTTCAAAGAAAATCATTTACTAATAATGATAATTGATTCTATCCTCTCATTAGTAATGTTGAATGTTTTATATGTCATAATTATGGATATATTTCAACCAATTACATAAGTAAACTATTTCAATCTCAACCAAATAATTGCTTCAAACAAATATCATCAACGTCTAGGTACTTAGACTTCATTAAGGGATATTTCTTTGCTTGCAATGTATTTTGTCACAAATCTATTAATTTCCATAGGAGAAATATGAAACAGAAATATCATGATTCCTCTGCTCATATAAAATCTTATACTTGTAACAAGTTTGGGCATGTAGCAAAATAATGCAGGAAAAAATCTATGGATCACCCCAGACAACATGGCAACCAATCAGATAAGAATATTGATGTTAGAAGACCTGGAAAACATGGATTGATGAACATTTCTCATAATAAGCATAAAGAAGAAGAACAGATAAGTTGTGGTCTCGCTCTATGCTCATTTGAAGAAGAATATGAATGGTACATAGAAATCAGATGCTCCCATCACATGACTAGAAATAAGTGTAATATGGAGTCCCTCAAGAAAAACTAATATGGTAAGGTTATTCTTGGAAATAATGCTCCAACAAAAGTTCTAGGAAAGGGTAGAACCAAAATTAATAAACATAGAGGAGCAGCTAATAATTTATTAGTTCAAGGGCTAAAGAAAATTATTTTAATTGTAGGTCAGATGATAGATAAAGGAAATATAATTGTGCTTACATCAACCAAATGCAAGTTTATGGATAAAGAAACTAGAAAAGTCCTAGCAAGAGGATACAAAATCCTAGACAAATTATATGTGTTTAAAGAACTGAATTCTTGAAGAAATTTAGACTCAAAGTAAAAGAAGATGATCTCTACTACAACACATTGTTCTCAAAAGAATTCTTCTCACAATGACTCCAGAAGTGATTTGAGGTACATGACATCATGAAGAGTAGAAGATGATTATCAGGTCCTCATAACCAGTGATGTACGATCTGAGGAGGAACTATACATATTTATATCTTGATGATGATTCCCATATTGATTTCATATTCATGTTTATTATATTACTAATAGTGCATTTGATGTAGAAACAATGAAATAATAACATATTGTATAAGCTTAGTGGGAGTTGTGGCTATGAAAGTTCAACAATATACTTTATGTACACATATCCCATTTAAGGACAATAATGTATATATGTGAGTTCCGATTAAGACAATCACGCATGTTTTTCTATGATATAGAAACAATAGGATTGTCCCAAGGAGTAGTTCTGATATTCTTTAGTTAATTATTATTTGGCTTTCTGAGTCCAACTTTGGTTGGTTACGGTAAGTGGATGCTACATAGAAATGGTATTGGCTTATAATGGTTTATGTGTTGCTGCAAAATGACACAGATTTGTTGATTGATAAAATTTCCTTGAGGACGTTATTGGTGGATGAGTTGATGTGTTAGACATGATAGTGAACAATTGGCACAGGTTCAGGGGGAGCATTTGCAATGCTTCTAATAGTTCATTGTTGGCATTATGACTACTTGAAAAAATCATGTTACATAATGATTCTTATATTAAAAATGATGGTCAATATACTGATGTTGTTGAAGTTCTTGAGTGAAGCATATATGTTGCATCATGATATGATGCGATCATCAATTTCCTATAATTAAATCATTGGTGATAGTTATATATTGTTTGAGCCACATAGTTTTTGTGATGTTACTCATCCGATTTATGATGATAGAAGATTATTTTGATGATGCATATGGTACGTATGTTGTGTTGCTTACATGTTGATCTTCATAAGTTCAAGGAGGTAAATAGAGCTTGGTTATACAACCTCATTATTTGATTATGATGAGTTTCACTCATTACTTTTATGTTGTTTTCATTATGCCTTCAAATATGCATAAGTTTCATATGGTGTAGTTATGGATAATAATTCCTATTGTGCTTGGTTCTCACATGTACATGATATACTGCAGATGATATATTTTTCGAGGATTGTTTCTCTTGATGGTATTGAGGATATGGGTTACTAAGAAAGTATGATAAATGATGCCAAGGTCATGTTTTTTTATTGATGACTTTTATCATTTATGAGAAGCTAGACACAAACTACTATCTGTTGGTTGTAGTATATGTCACATTAATGAACCAACATTTAATTATCAATCTAGAAGTTCGTAAACTTGGAGATGCAACACTAGAAATGCCAGAGAAGGACTTCTAAAAACTACAAAATAAAACCCTAGTTTGTGTAGAAACTACTCATACCACTAGTTAATACAATGAAACCACACACTACTCTAGAGACTAGACACTCACTTAGATAATGGAAATAAAATAATTTGCTAGAAAAATACTTCAAAAATAAATTAACTTAGAATTCATAGCACCCAATCAAGTGCAAAACTCAAAATATTCAAAAATAGGATGTATTCTTGTATTGTGATTCCTGCACTAGGAATACAGAGTGTGTTCGTTTGTGTTATTATGAAAATTATATTTTTGTGCTAAACTGACTTTGTTCTTGTACTAGAACAACTCTCTTCCTATACTACGACGATTATGATTTGTTCCTATACTGGAAGCACTCTGTTCGTGTACTAGAATGGATCAGTTCCTGTACCAGAATGAGTCTAGTCAACAACCCTTTATCTCTTAACCAATATATCTAAATGTTGTGCTATCAAACAAGGAGTCAATAAGTGTGAAGAAATGAGAACTTTAACTTAGGCGATAAAGGAAATACATCCCAGATCAAATGCATGCTACAACTCAAAACTCTAAATTACAAAAGTGAATGGGAAACTATAAATCTCAGTGCAAACAATAAAACTCTTGCAACTAAATAAAAGTTCACCAAGCATTCTTACTCATATACTCTCTGAACTTTCATCACTATGTCAAATATATCCTATTCATAAATGAGTTCAACATGAAATAATGAAATTTATTTTATAGTCATGAATTCAGATACAATGATCAAGTATTCATATACTCTATATTCTTTAATGGATGATTAATTAAAAATACAAGGATCGAAGCACAAATGAAATATTTTACATGGTAACTAATCGCCTTCATACAATTCAGTGAATATATCTATCTATCTACTATCTTCTATTATAATAGATATATATATATAATATATATATATATATATAGATCTATATAATATAAATAATATATATATATATATATTATATATATATATATATATATATATATAATATTCTTGATCAGAGCATGCTTGTTGTGAGGAAATAAATTATTATACAAAATTTAAATATTCAAACCTTGTGACCCTAATCAACAATTCAATAATGATTCAAGATTAAGCTTTTGAGATAAAAGTCATATCGTTGTGCTTGAAGATATGAATAAATAACAATGCTTCAACATAAGTGAAAACACACTCAATACAAGCAGCGTTCACACAATTCATTCATGTACCTAATGCACACAATGATAAAATAGGGAGAAAGAGTTGGATTGGTTAGGCCCTAGCCAACTAGGTCATTTTCATTTAAGGAAAATGATTAACTTATAAGAGAAGGATTAACATAAAATGTAATAGACAAAATGGATACATGAACTTTGCATTTAGCTTATATTAGTGAAGTTCAATCCTTCAATACATATTGAGCTCAGTGTCCTAACACTAGTTGAAAGGAGGGGGGAGAACTCCCAACACTTAACTTAACAGCATCAGGGTACAAATGAATCGCGTGTTGCCTAGGCTTGGATTCATAGCTCTGTTTTTATCATATTTTTACATTACAAGTTTGGCTTTAGACAAGCCAATCCTTTGCAAACAATTTGGAGATTGAATCCCAACAATATTCCATGGATGGGAGATCTAGTTTAGCTATGGTCCAATTCAAGAAACACAAATCTGATACGAATTTTGCAAATCTGGGCATATTTTGGAATTAAGAAAAAACTTTATTTTTTAGAAAATTGCCTCAAAGAACCTCATGTAAGTCTTATACCAACGTGAATGTGGGAAAGAATTTTGGATGTGACCCAATTTGTCATTTTGTCGAAGAAAACCTCTCTTGGAATTTTTTGATTCATCTCCATGTCCTCTGAAAGCTTCCTCGAAGTTAACTATTTGGATACTTTTGCAAATCTTGGCAAGATCGTAGAATTCTGGAAAAACAATGATTTTTTATAAAAATTCCCCAAAGATGCTCGTGTAAATTTTAGACCAATGTGAATATTGGGAAACATTTTTGGTTCTAGATAATTTTTTATACTACCCATATGCTCATATTTCTAAGATTCTCCTCCATCTTCACCTAAATCAAGGTCAAACTTGGCAGTTTGGAAATTGTGCAAATTTTGACCAAATTTGTTGATTTGCTGCTAGAGACCCACGCATATGACTTGGGTGAAATCCAACTCACAAGAAGGTGTCTAAATTTTTTTTTTAACAAAAACCTTTCTCAGATTTTCTCGAAAATATGCCAATGTACGAAAGCCCAAAATTGGTTGCTTTGTAGTGGAGGAATGCTACTCTTTAGTGCAGGAACAGGTCAATGAAAGATAGGTCTACATCTGACTCTTAAAAATGATCCAATATCATTCCAAACATGTATTTGTACTGCGAGATATTGTTTTACTTCGTGCAAAGATTGAATGATGAAGTATTCCACATATACTTGGCAGAGGATCCCTATGTGATGCAAGAACAAGACAATCTACATTAACACCATTTTAGTGAACATTAATCCAAGAAATGGATATAACGAAAGTATTCTTATGTAAGATACAATGTCAGAGAAAATATTTTTTATTGCATTAAAATAATGTAGAATGAGTTCATAAATGGTAAAACAAGGGAATAATTAGGGCATCATATGAATAAGAAGGTGCATTAAGTACAACAATTCTGGATCCTAACATTATCTCTATGTCATAGGATATCATTGATCGGTGAATTATAGATAAGGATATCATGGATGATTAATTAAGTTTCATGTTGATGAAGTGGTGTTGGTGTGGTAGTTATTCTTACATGAAGAAAATCGGCCAAGAGAATGTTGTTACTGCAAGTTCCATGAAGACATGGTTATTAATATACTATTGGTACATTTTTGAAGTGGAAATTGGAGACATGGCATATTTAGTCACATATTGATGATGTTGAGGAATTATGCTACTTTTCCCTATAATGAAATGCGTGTTGTCACACATGTTGATTGATGCATGAAAATATATGTTTCTATGCTAAAAAATGTCCATATGCCTATGATGAACATAGTTTGAGGTTCTTCCTACTAAGGGAAATAGAAAGTTTACCTTGATGAGGTCAAGAAGATGAGTTGATAAGAGAACTATATGGAAAAATATTATGTTTTTCATGATGCATACTTGGTCACAAGTTGATGATATTAAAGGTACATTGTCTTATCTTGAAATTTGATGATGAAAATGTGCATTTTGTTGGTCATGTCATTGTTGACATATGATTATAGTGAAGATCTTATATGGGGTATGATGATTGATGATGATACCTTATTTAGGTAATTTTCCTTGGTCATAAATTCCATATTTGTCTCTTGATGTCAAGGTCATGTAAATACCTATGTTATAAATCATTATAAAATTTGGTCATGTATGGACTATTCTGGTTAAGTCATGAAATCCCATTATTTTTGGCATGTGATGCAATGTTGCGTCAAATTTATAACCCCGCTATGTTGAGTGATCAATCTAACTATGAGTCATTGGTGATAGGAAAGTTCATGTCTGGTTGAGTTATAGATTCATGTACTTCTTTGTATATCTTCAAAAAATTGAGCACATGCTCAAAGGGAGCATGGTCAATATTCATTGTTCGTACTCAACATATTAGAAATACAATGCTCATGTTAACAAAGGGAGAGAAGTCTTCACTCAGAATTGGTTAATCTTTTTCCCTTGATGCCAAAGGGGGAGAGAATCTTGGTGTTTGGAGAATTCTTGGTGACTTGGGAGAAAGTTTTAGTATATGCACAAATGTGTTTATAGGTATATAGATGTGGTCGTGGCCAAACACCAAAGTGGTTTTCAGCAAGTCCAAAGGGGGAAATTGTTGGAATTATGTCAAATGTGTTATCCTTGATCGAAACGTACTTAATAAAGACGTCAACGTGATGGTAGTAGGATGAGTATTCAATCCATTACATATGTGACAAAAACATTGGACAAAGGAATATCAGTTTAGAAAGAGAGGGATGATAAAGATGAAATTTGAGGAAGTATACATTGTCCTGTGAAACACAGTTGCATATATACGTAGATATGGTGAAGCAACTACACGTACAGGTTCTGCATCATGTTATTCTAAATACAAAGGGGACTTTACCATGGTATTATCCTTTAGTAATGAGCATGACAATGGACATTTGATTCCGTCAAAGAATACCATCGACATAACTATGGAATTGGGCTAAGGTATTTCCTAAGGCCTAAGCTATATAAGGAGGTGGATATCAAAGTGATAAGTGTGTATGATATGGGATATTGATGAATTATTTGATCTAAAATAATTGTTCACTTGAGAGTGTAATGATGGATAAGGTCTTATAGATATGAAATGACTACACATTGAATACTATACTTATTGGTTGATATATCTTTGATGATGATGTTATGATGTGTGTCTTTTACCATGTATGCCTATATTTGGGTTCGATTGATGTTCTTTTGTATAATGAAGGTGTGATTCAATAGCTAGATATATGTATGCAAGTTTTCCTCAGAAATATCACATACATACATGGATACTCTTCTGGGTTTTCGCGTATCAATTTTGTAGTGTGACCAAATTTATATGTGGGTATGCTTCTTGAAAAGCATGTGCATACACAAAATTTTCTTATAAGGACTGCGTACATATGCTAGGGTTTTATTTTATGATCAATCTTGTTTCTTTTGTTGTTGTCTGTTGATGAATTCTTTCATGATGATATATTTTTGATAGTGGTTGTTGAGGTTGAAATGATTATGTTGAATATTAATGTTGCTATGACATGATCTATATTGGGTTTAGAGATCTGTGACAAGATAAGTATGTGTTTCAATGATTGATTTTAATAGTGAAGTGATTCAGTTTCAAGGTTCAGTGTTTTCAGATCTGTATGCGGGTTATCTGAAGAGAAATTGGGTATATACAGGTGTATGTCTCATAATAATGGCATATATATCATGACATAAGATGGACCAGGGTTCTCTTTCTGAGATGAATAATAAGTTGTCTAACATTCTAATGAAAAGTATACAATGAATTCAGATGATCTAGCTACTTTGGTTATTTGAGATTTTGTAATTTTATTCAATAGTTTGGTTATTAGGTTGGTTCAGTGATTTCGTACAGTGATTGGTTTCAGCTTGTTTGTTAATACAAGGCTTAAATGATGATGGTGGGTCCAGTCTAAAATTTTTATGAAAGGTGGCCTACAAGTTTTGATGTTTTGAGTCAGCTGGATCGAGTATGGAAATTATGAAACGTGGTCCACAAAAGTGATAACAGTTGGAGGCTTCAATAAAGGATTTGAATCTTCCTTCCAGATGTAGCTGGTAAATCAGATAAGGGGTTAGGATCTCCCTTCTAGTTAGTGCCATTAAATGGGATCAGGGTGTTGGAGCTCCCTTCCCGTGAATTCTGGAGTATGAGAGAACGTTGTAACCTTCTGTAGGTGGGTTCCTATGTGATAGTATGAGTCTATGCTAGTACAAAGATTGTCATAAGCTGTTCATTATAATCAAATATGAAGACAAAGATGACAACAATTGTTGTTTTCTCCTATATTGGGTTTCCAATAAAAAAAGTCATAGTTTTGATGTGTATTAATGTGTTTGTTATGTGTGATGGTTTATTATGTTACTATTTAATTTATGCCTAATGAAGTACTAATACACTCATTCAACACAGATGATAAATTAACTGAAAAGTTAGCTAACATGATATACGCTAGTTGTCTGCATAATAGCCGCATACATACACAAGTTTACTCCATTATAGTCGCGTGCAAAAATCTTAATAAGAAAAATAAATTTTAAGTAACTTCTAAAATATTGTTTCACCCGACCCCTCAGTATTTTTCCAAACATCAATAACACTTGGCAACACACTAGTAAAACTTCAAATTCCTTTCCTAAGAATAACTTTTCAGTTAAAGGGCCATCACATCATGAAGTATTAATTCACTAGTTGGATTGCCTTGAGTTCCACCTTTTGACCTGTTTATATACATAACACCTCACTTCAATTCCCTTAGTTCAAACACAAAAAAAATATGGCATATCACAATTATTTCACTCTAATAAAGGGTAATATGCAAATCGATTTCAAGATATTATGAGTATGAGTTTCATCTCTAGTGTTTCTTCGCTACTAGGCAGCACCCTAGCAGAGTCACTATAGGATCACAAGTGTCACTTCACTTCTAGTGATCCTAAACAATACCCTAGTAAAGTCACTTGTTTCACCTCCCTGTATAGCAATCATTTCTCTTCCTTCACCCTTTATTTATTTAATTAATAGGAATGTGCTTCAGCACTTAGTATTTCTAGTGAGATCCCACCTTATTGAGAGCAAAGAAGGTTTCCCCTTCAAAGAAGTATTTTTATAACCTCTGATGTTGGTCTACTCACATTATACTTTCCCCTTGTCCTTTTTCTATTAGATTGGATAAGCATGTAGCACATCAAGTAGATTTATCACCACCTTGAGGAGTTGAGATACTAGAATAGATGTGGATTTAATAGATTCCCTCAAGGTTTTGATTTTGTATGTATCATATTTTCCATCCTAACTTAGCTCAATCTATGGCATCTTCCCAAACACAGAAGAAGAACTAACATATAGCCAAGCAATGTGGTTATCACATTTCCTCTCAATTCCACCATGAAGCCCTTTTGAGCCATGCACTCTTTCACACAAGGTTTTATTTATCTACAATCGACGTGAAAAAAGACATGATGGGACATGACTTAACAAACATAGATATGATTGACATAGAAGATGAAGAAAAAGAAAATAAGGAAAAATTGTACAAGAAATAGTCCTTAGACATGCTGCTAGAAATAATGCCTTAAATCTCAGCCATTAATGGGAAGAGGGTCAGTGATCTCATCTAAGGATTTTAGCTTTAAAGTATTATGACTGATATCTTCTTCCATGGTGAAGGGGCCAATAAACAGAGTTTGAAACGTTGTGTTTTCATTTCTCTTCGTGGGACTTTTCCCACTTTAGTACTATGTCACCCACATCAAAACTCTTAATCCCTCTGGATTTTTTTGCAAACCAACACTTAAGATGGTTTTGATGGATGACAAATATTTCTTTGGTTTTGGGCTTTTCTTCATCAAGTATAAGCAAAGTATTTATCATGTATTTAACCAGCATGCAAAATATAACTTGGAACCCTTGGGAGAGTTAGAAGGGTGGGAGATACAGGTTCAAAGGTAAGATAAATCCTTTTCCATATACCAGGAAGTATCATGAGGTTTTGAGGGAAGGCTTCATAGTTACATGGTCAGTCTATAATTCATTTATCAAAAAGTTGTTCTAGATCCTTTTCTCAAAGAAAATGGTTTTCTTGATTATGCGAATGAGATCTTTGTTTTTCAATCCAGCTAAACCATTTCCCTGCTGGTGATATTTAGATGAAAGATTTAATACAATAAAATTTTCTAATGTGAAATCGTAAAGTTTCAACAAAGAAAAATAGGTTGCATTATCAGAGATAAGATCCATTGGAAATCCAAACCTGGTTATAATATTCTTCTTTAAGAATTACATTACTTCCTAGTTGTTAACTTGCCTTAAAGGAATTGCTTCTACCCACCAAGTAAATAATTACTTCTTGTTAAAATGTATCAATGTTGGTTTGGCAATTTTTGGAATATTTATTCAATAATATTTAGTCCCCACTATTGGAAATGTTTCTCAATTTATGCTGGTAGCAGATGGGTGGCTGACTTCTGATATAGCCCAACACATCTCTCAAAATATGGGGACTTGTGAGAATAAGTGTGAGCATCTTTGAATAAATTGGGAAAACAATAACCAACCCTCAGTACTTTGTGTGTTGTTGTATCATCCGCAAAGTGACCATATGATGGTCTATCATTCAAATCTCTTAGTACCTTTTCCTTGTCTAGAGGCTCAAGGCATCTTAGCAAGTAACTGTTATGGTGCTTTCTAGAAATTAGACCGTGAAGGAGCTGATAGGCTAGAGATTTAAGGAAAATTTCCCTCTTTTGTTTGTTATATAGATGCATGGTAAAAGTTTTGTTCTCTAATAATTTTCGTATATGTGAAAACCATGGAACTGCTGATTTTTTCTAGGGAACTTGTGTTGGAAATAATACTAAGAGATGGGGTGAATCAGTGTTACCAATTAAAAAAAAAAATCATTTCCATAAAAAAATTGATATACGCTACTTCTGTTAATTCAACCTACATATATACGCAACTGTGTTTAGAGAAAATAGTGTATCTCTTGTAGATTTCTAATTTAGTTAACTGATCTTAATGTGTGTATCAGAACCATAAAAAAGTAATCAAGTGCAATAAATAGTACAAGCAATCACACACATGAACACAAGATATAAGGCGTAAAGCCAATGTGGGTGAAAACCACCTACTGCAGTTCGTCTCTATCTTCTTTTAATAAGAAACTTCCTTTTACAATATTTCTGTACTGGTGCATTCTTATACTAGCATGTACGCTTCTACCTATAGAAGGCTACAACCTTCTCTCATTCTCCATCTTCTCCTGGAAGGGAGCTACAACCCCCTTAGCTCTTGTACTAGCTGATGTACTAGTACATAGGTGTTGACCTATAGAAGGCTACAACCTTCTCTTTTCTTCTAGGGACCAAATTTCATAAATTTTCAGACTGGATCCATCAATAACATCAATCAAACATCAAATATATCTGAATCAACCAATCTCCTTTGCACCAACCAAAAACTGAATCAAACAATCACTTCTCTTAATGTTGTAACCAGAATACAGTAACAATAACCAGAAACGAATCCTGAACCCAAAACACTATAGCAATAAACAGAATTAGCTAAAACATATTTTATGAGATGTATGCTACTTCAATATGTAGAACCTACATGCATACACTGCTATATTAAGGCAAACCTTCATATACATTGTTTTGAATTACCGAACTAGCATGTATATGTGCCTTTGCTATGTTGAACCTGCATACAAATCTCTAAAAGATAATTTACCCTTTTCAACTATTCTGACATCAGTTATACCCAGATCATCAGATTTACAAATCAAGTCATGCACCAAATATAAAAGATCAAAATCACACAAAGGTACTTATCTTCAAGCATTAAGATCTTGACCCATCAATAGAACTTATCCTTCTTCTAGCACTTAGGTTCCTCCTTGATGCGGATACAACTATACACCATAACCTAATGACCAGTATTCTAGATCTTGCTCTTCATAATATATTCAATGCTTGAGTGCCTTTGCCTAATGATCTCATCCTCCTTTTATAGTCTTAGGCCTTACTCAATACCATGGTCCAAAACCACTTAGAACAAATAATTGGCTCCAAATACCTAGGTTCAACACTTTCGATGAGATACCATGGTCCAAAACCATAGGCCTAAATAGCAAGGATTATAAACCAAGTTTTCCAAACTGTACGCACTTTTATGTGCATGAAAGTGTGTGTATATGCATACACGCATTTTGGTCTATGAATTTGTGTGTATATGTGGTTTGGTCAACAGAAACCTACGTATACTTCCTTTTCATTTATTCTAAGAGCTTGTGAGCCTGAACTATCATCTGAGTGATTTGCTGAGTGAGTTGCCGTCAAGGACAATACCTATGCCATAGTGTCAAGCCTATGTCATAATGCCAAAAATGTCCTACTTTGGACTTGATGGCAACCCCAAATCACTCTCCCCCTTTGTCATCAAGGGAAAAAGGGTGATGCTCCCCCTGAGTACATGCTAAAATTTCTGCTCTGTTGTGTTGTCCATGCTCCTCCTGACTATAGGCAATGTCTATAAAAGGAAGTTCTATAAGAAGAAATGACTCTATACATGATAAATGACCTTCCTATCACCACAGACTCATACATACATCCATCTCCCAAATAAATGGGGATATTCCATAATTGACTCATTCACCCAACCAAGTGGGGATATACCAAAGAATTATACATGATAAAACAAGAATATTGCATCATCCATCCCAGGCATAGTGGGGAATGAAATAGGTCATTACATGACCTTGATAATAAAAGAAATAAATGACATAGAGACCAATTATCTAAGACAATACTATGATAGTCATCAACAACTATCTTTAGCAACATCTGTCAATCACCATCCGGATCATCAACCATGATCTCCCTCTGCACCTGAATTAAAAACAATTGTGAAGTTGTAATAAGATTTTCTAAGATAATGCCAATAATGCATTATTAGTAGCATATGCTCCCCCTGAACCTGTGCCAAATGGTCTCTGTTAGACCCATATCATACTCTTTTCATCCTCAGTCTGGCCCACTATTTTTCTTCAAACCAACATATATGTGTCTGTATCCACAGAAACTGGCATATGTACGCAGATGCTCTTCATGAAACTAACGTACAACCACTTTTCTCTAAAACAGATAAGTATCAATAGCAAGATGATGC